>PVKP010005407.1:0-89787 GCA_004027715.1 Plecturocebus donacophilus
GAGAAGAAAGCCCCTTGTCTCTAGCTGCTGGCCTTGGCTTCTGAACAAACTGCTTGCTTACTGATATTGGGAGTTTTCACTGTCTCTAACTGCTGACCTTGGCTTCTGTACAAACTGCCTGCTTGCAAAGATCCCCAGTCTCCCCCTTCCCCGGAAAATCCCCAGCCCCCCAAAAGTGTTGTTTAGCATAAAAGCCCAGCTCTCCCTCAACTCGGGGCCACGGGTTGGAGAGACATGAGTCCTCCCTGGTCGCCGGCCATAAAGACCCTGCAATTCGTCATACTTTTGTCTTGGTGCTGATCTTCTTATCTCGCTAAAATACAACACTTACTCTGAGCCTAGACTGAGGGAAAGTGAGATAAACATTAAGTAGTGTCTCCGCGATGAGGAGTAAGGAACCTCTGCTCTTGGGATGTTGACATTTCCCTAAGGGCTAAATAGCAGGAACTGGCCAAAGTTCAACCTGCGGGAACTTTGATGCTCCCAAGGCTGATTTCTGAGGTCAAAAGCATGGGGTGTGCCACACCCAAGGACACGCAACACAGGAGCTCCCATTGCAGTCCCCTACTGCTTTGTTCCCAGGGTTCTTTAGCAGAACGGATGCTGTGGAGGAACCACAGGAGTCCATCTGCCTATGTGCTGGAGCTCAGAAGGCCCGGCGCACTGACTCTCTGTGACATGTTCCCTTTCCAGGACAGTGCCTCCCAATACCCCCGTACCCGCCAGGATGCAAGAGTTTGCAGAGCAGCTTCCCAGAGAGGCACAGGGGCCCTGGAAGCACTAGCTCGGTGTCCAGCATAGGGTCTGCCGGCAAAGGACAATAACAACCTATTAAAGAAGTTAGGGTCTCATTCCAGCTGCTAGCACCATGGCCACCGCAAGATGCAAAATACTAGACTGCTGTCGTTTGGAAGGAAGCAGGAAAATGGAGAAAAATACGAATTGTATTTTTCACTAATACTTTGTGCTTTCATTTGTTTTCTTTTTGAGCGCCTCTAAAAGCCTTCTGTCATATCACAACCAACGTTTTCATTGAGTTAATGACTGTACTAAGTGAGGGGTCGGGATTGGGTGTTGGGCCAGATATCTGAGATCTATGGATGCACCCTCAAGAAGCCCAAAGTCCAACAGGACAGATAAAATGGGGACACCATTAGTACAGTCCTAGGCAGAAAATCATAAATAGAGTTAAAAATGCTATATTGGTTTAGAGGAAGGAAAGGTTTATAGATAGGACTGCCTGATAATATACAAGGCACCCAGTCGAATTTGAATTTCAGATAAACAATGCATAATTTTTAGTATAAGTATGTCACAAACATTGCTTATGCTAAAAAAAAGTATACATTGTGTAGCATCATTTATCTGAAATTCAAATTCAACTGTGTGTTCTGGGTTTTTATGTGGTAAGACTGTCCACCCTATTTATAGAAGGCTTCATGATGTAAATAATACTTCATCCACCTTTTTAAAGACTGGCAAGGCAGAGCAGATGGCGAGTCATGGGTGCCACACACTTAGGGTGCTCCTCTGACCTGCTACGGTCTCCCAGCTCACCAAGAAAACTCTGCAGGTTCATACGGGTCAGGAAATTGTGTTTTCCCTGCCTGTCTCCATGGCCTGCATCAAGCTAGAGGGCCGGTCAATGCAGCAGGCATGATGGACCAGGTTATACTGAGGGGCAAACAATCCCCAGGGTCAGCGGCTCATCGTCCTTACTCCAGGCCCCAGCTGGATGAGGGTGGGGGACGGAGGGGGAGCCCACTGTCCAGGACATTGCCAGTTACCGTGGCAAAGGGAAAAAGAATGTTTCAAAGCAAAGCACAGGCTCTTCAAACGCTCACTCAAAAGCAGCACAGTCATTTCCATTCAAAAAATGCCCGGGTTCAAGAAGACAAGAAAATGCAATCCCATCACATGCCTGGGGGAGAGAAACACACAGATCTTTGTGGACAGCCCTAAAGACCACCACAGTCAACTCTGAGTTTCAGTTGTACCAACAGCCTGGCTTCTAACCGCCAGGGATTCCTCAGTGTCTGGGCCTCCTCAATGGCAGGAGCCTCCACTGACAGGGAGGCCTTCTCAGCACCAGGCCCCCGCAGTGCAGACACTCCAGTGCCAGAGCCTCCCTGAAGCCAGCCCTCCCACTCCCCCTTGTGCTCCAGAGTTTCTGGAGAAGGAAGCTGCAGCGTGCGGGGCTGCCTCGTCCTGACACCCTGGGCAGGTGGCTTCACTCCTTAGCAGTCATGATCCCCACCTCTGTTTGCATGTCTCCAAGGGAGGGTTAAGAAAATCCATAATCCCAGCACTTTGGGAGGCAAAGCGGGTGGATCACTTGCGTTCAGGAGTTCAAGACCAGCATGGTTAAACTAAAAATACAAAACTAGCTGGGCACGGTGGGGAGTGCCTGTAGTCCCAACTACTCGGGAGGCCGAAGCAGGAGAATCGCTTGAACCGGGGAGGTGGAGGTTGCAGTGAGCAGAAATCACGCCATTGCACTCCAGCCTGGGTGACAAAAGCTAAACGCTGTCCCAAAAAAAAAAAAGAAAACGAAAAGCAAACCCATAGTAAGGAGTGGCCAGCCCCTCGGGGGTAGCAAGTGCCAGGTGACGGGCAACACGGTGCTCAGGGAAGGAAGAGAGGAAGGAGCTGCCTCAAGGGAGTCTCCTAACCTTCCAGGGGAAACCCAGAGATTCGCCTGTGTGTCTGGAGCCCTGGTCACTAGAGCTCACAGGGGCCGAGGTGGTGACGATCCCCTAGAGCTCACAGGGGCCGAGGTGGTGACGATCCCCTCCAGCCAGAGCACCAGGGAGCAGGCCCAGAGGGTCTCCATTTGGCACCAAAAAGCAGCCGCATTTAAAAATCAACGGGGAAAGGAAATGAAAAACACCCGCCCAGGGCCGCCCAGGGCCGCCCAGACCCTTGCAGGTTTATGAGGCCTTGCTGGAAGAGGCATGACTGATGTTGTTATTGCCGAAAGTGCCTGGCTGCGCGCCAGCAATGCTGTCACCGCCTCGTTGTGCGGCAGTCAGGTGTGGGCCAGAGACAAAGGGGCCTCTGTGCGCGCGGGGACAGGGACACCACGGGGGCGGACAATGGTGTCGGGAGCCTGGGGAGGCAGCCAGGGCAGGAGGAGGGAGGGGGCTGGCAGATGAAAGGGAGAACCTGGAGCTGCCCAGACTCACTCCACCTGAAAAGAGGAGGCACAGAACCATCTGCTGCTGAGCCAGGGAGGCGGCCAGCTGGGAGGTGAGGGCGGGGCTGGGGGGAAGGGGGTAACAAGCATGCCCCGCTCAGGCTCAGTGCCACGCACCGCCACCCAGCAGCCTTGACAAAACTTACTCTAGTGGCCCACTCTGTGCAGGTCCTGCCATGGCACTGCAGGTACCTCCGATTCATGAATTTCACCCTGGCAGCCCTACCGCCTAGCTTAGGGATTTCTCTTAGCCTCAGGAGATTATAGTGAATGAAACTGAGGCTCAGAGAGGTGAGTGACCAGCCCAAGGTCACACTGTTGAGGCTGAGGTTCAAATCCAAGTCTGTCCCATTGCAAATGAAGCCTGTTCCCATAATCATAAGCTGCAGCCAACAGCACTGCAATAAATGCCATGTCCCTTGCTCCAGAGTAGGGGCGGGACCAGGTGAGCTGAGTCTCACCAGTTCTGGCAAAAAAATTAAAAGGACCACCAGAGAACTCAGTGATCACTATAAATGATATTTTAATGCAAATTGAAATTAATGCAAAATATCCAAATTGTAAATAAGACAGGACCCAGCCTGGTACTTGGGCTCCCTTAGGGTGAATCCTACCTCACCTCACCCCAGATGGCCCCTGCCCTCAAGGGCAGCTCACTCCTAAGCAGTCCACTTGTGCCCACTATGCAGAGCCTCCAAATCATCTTCGTTCCAACAGGCAGGGATCCCCTGAGCCTGCCACCCATGCCAGCTGGATTATAGTGAGTCCTGCTGCAGAGTCACGAATGTCCCCCACCCCAGCGTGGCCCACACTGAGCACAGCTGTAAAGGTCTTTGGTCTCCCTGTTTCCCTCTCAGTGCTAATCTCCGGCTCCACCCCTGGCACCAGTTCTGCTCATAACTGACTCTCAGCAAAGGTTTCAGATAGTGGTTCCCTGGCGCTCAGCCCTGGCTATGCATGAGAATCTAAACATGTGGCAGGCTGGGTCCCACCAACCAGTTAAACAGAATTTCTGGGAGTGGGCCAAGTGTCTGTGTTTTGGTTTTTGTTTTGTTTGTTTAGCAACTGGATCTTGCTCTATCACCCAGGTTGAAGCGCAATGGCGCAATCATAACTCACTACTGTAGCCTTGAACTCCTAGGCTCAAGAGATCCTCCCACCTCAGCCTCCCAAGTAGCTGGGACTATAGGCATGCACCACCATGCCCAGCTAATTTCTTTATGTTTTTGTAGAAACAGGGTCTTACTGTGTTGCCCAGGCTGGTCTTGAACTGCTTGCCTCAAGGTATCCTCCTGCCTCTGCCTCCCAAAGTGCTGGGATTACAGGCGTGAGCCACCCCACCCTGCCTGTATCTATATTCTTAAAGGTTCTCCTGGCGATTCTCGAGAACAGCCAGCATTGAGAGCCGAGGATGGAAGGACTTCACCATCCTGGGGTAGGGGCTGGAGGGTGCATTATCATAGGGAACTCTCAAAAATGAAAAAATCCTTTATGACCCAGTTCTGAACCCAAATGACAGGATTCAGGCTTCAGTGGGTGAGCAGATCCCTCCCAGCCTCTCTCAATCATTGATACAGCAGATTCTTACTCAAAATAGTCACTGTAGCTTATATCTCAATTCTATGTCAGCAATAGGAGACCACGTCACTAAGAAAAATAGAACTGCCACAGCTTCCAAACCTCATGTCACTTAATGTACTTAAGGCCTCAGGATGCTCAGCAGGGAACAAAGTTACTACTTGTTCATCTTTGTATTTCCAGCACCTAACACTGTGCTGACTCAAAAATATATTCGCTGAGTGGACGAATGAAAGACGAACTGTTGTGTGACCTTGGACTGCACCTCACTTCTATGATTAGGGGTATGCTCTTGTTCCCCCACCCCAGTCGACTCAGCACTTGCTCTCCGCCCTGGGAAGCTCACTTGTCTGGCCCACATCAGAGACTTCCTTCTCCTCTGGTCTCTGGTTGGGGGTGCCAATGGAGGGAGGAAATGGAATGAGGGTGACTCCTTCTCCCCAGGCTCACTCCCGGGGTGGCTGCCTCAGACTCTGTGTCCCATTTCCAGAGGTCACTGCTCTTCTCAAGATGGTCTCCTCTGTGTGACTCTGTCTTCCTGCCCATCCAGGACCTCGGGATGGTGAGAACTTAGCTGTCACTGACCCAGAGAACTGCACTACCCATTGTGGCCTTCCTGAATCCTGCCCACACCTTTGTAAATAAGCCTTCCACAAACTACCCTAATATGAGCATGCCGTTTGTTTCCTGTTGGGGCCATAACTGATTGGGGAAGAGACTAAAACAAAATTCTCTGATGTATCTTCCAGCTCTAAAAAACTGAAATTGATTCCTAGTACCTTTCCACGCAGCTACTTATTGGGAAGCAAGTCATCTCTGCATGGGAGTGGATCCTAAGCATAGCTGAGCTTTTGATGAGGAGAGGCTGAGAAGGAATTGCACTGAGTCTGGGAGGCTGCTGCTGTGCCACAGGAGAACACTGATGGCTCAATACCCAGGACTGGGACAGTGGCTGGGAAAGGACACGGCTGAGCAAATGTCTTCTTGGGCTAACAGGCTATAGACCAAAATTCTTTTGGTATGTGGCGGCCATAGAAATGCACCATTTGGCTCCCTCTTCAAGAGTCTGCTGCAGGGAACGTGGATGACTGGCAGCCTTCAGCTGCTGCACCTTTGAACACTCTCACAGCCTTCATGGCAAGCCACACTTCCCCTGGGCTGCTCCCAGCACAAGATGAGCACAGCTGGGGTCCCAGAGCCAGACCATTGCTGCCCAGTATGAGGTTCTTCCCATGGATGCACTTTGCTTGGGTCACCCAACTGGCCTGGCCAAGACTTTCTCAGAACGTGCTACAGCCCAAGTCTCTGGTCTAATCTTTCCTTCCCACTCTCCCTTCTCAGGTGCCAGATCAGCTTCTCAGTCTGATGCCTCTCCCAATCTGATCCTGCTCTCCTTTTTTTTTATCATTCGCAGGCATTTGCCCCAGTAAATCTCTTGTTTTTCTCATGTCACTGGCGTTGACCTCTCAGAGAACTCACAGTGGGTACCAGGCGTGGCGTGAGGAAAGTGATGATAAGATGATATTGAAGACTGACTCACTTGCTGACCAGCTGCCAAGTCAGACTCCTTCTGGAATGGAGAGTGGGAGCTGGACAGTCCCAGACTCAGCATGATAGCCCAAGTGCTGAAGATTTCCTAGGCTGCAACCTGTGAAAATGTCTGGGCAAGGAGGGACACCCTTGCCAGTGCTGGACATTGGTGTGGACAAAGGAATAATGCCTGCAAGGACAGGGGAGTTGGCTGATGGTTACTCATTTGTTCTTACACCCTGCAGACAGGTGAGGAGACATGGAAGACAGTGAACAACCAAAGACTAAGCGTGAGAGCCAGGGGGTTCTTTCGTGGTTTACAAAAAGACCGTTAGAGGTAGGCTGTTGCTCAGGCTGGAGTGCAGTGGTACACTCCAGTTTTTACAACTATTATTACAGTGGTTCACTGTGACCTTTAATTTCTGGGTTCAAGCAATCCTACTATCTCAGCCTCTTGAATAGCTGGGACTACACGCCACCACACCTAGCTAATTCTTTTCTTTTTTGTAGAGATTGGGTCTTGCTATGTGGCCCCAGCTGGTCTCAAACTCTTGGCTTCAAGTGATCCTCCTGCCTGGGCCTCCCAAAATGCTGGGACAGGCCTCCAGAGACATGTAAATGCTCAATAAGGTCAGGGCCATTGTTGGGAAAATCTGGGATCTTGAAACTTGAGATGAGGGTGTCTGGATGGATGTCCTCTAAGATTTGGGCACTGCAGCCCCACTGAAAGCTCAGAGCTTACAGAGCTGGTTCACTCTTCCGTGGTAAGAGCTACCACCTCCCTCAAATGACAAGATGTTTGCTAAAGCCTCTCACCTGCCTCACTGTGATAGGAAGGATAAGGCTCCTCAAAGATGTCTGGGCCCCAAATCCAGGAAGCTGTGAAATGATACCTGAAATAGCACGAGGGACTTGGCAGATGTGGTTAAGAGTCCTGAGATGAGAAGATGATCCTGGCTTATCTGGGTGGGCCCAATCTAGTCACATGGGTCCTTACAATTGGATATCCATTTCTGGCTATGGTCAGAGGCAGAGATGACTGTGCAAGAATGATCTGAGAGAGGCAGGGCTGCTGGCTTTACAGACAGAGGAAGAGGGCCTTGAGCCAAGGAAGGCAGGTAGCCTTTAGAAGTTGGAAAAGGCAAAACAAACAAACAACAACAGAAACACAACACAGATTCTTGCCTCGAGCCTCCAGGAGGGTATGCAGCCCTGTCAACATCTTGATCTTGGCCCAGTGAGGCCCATGTTGGTATCTAATTTAAAGAACTCTGAGATAATAAATGTGTGAGAATAATTTGTTATGGCAAATAGAAATCCACTCACCATGATTCCTGGTAACCCACTTGGAGACTTTGTATTTCCTGTCCCTACAACTATGGGCTCTGCCAGGTTAGAGACCCCAGTTTCCAAAGAGGATTTCAGGGGATATCGTAAAGGTCCTAGTGAAGTATACATTACAGCTACCACCAGGGCACTAGATACCTCATGTCTATCAACCCGTGGGCAGAAGAGGAATCTCCATCTTGGTGAGGGTGATGGACCCTAATCAACAGGGGAAAATGAGGCTGCTTGTATTCCATGAAGGCAGGCAGGAAGATGTGTGGAACCCAGGAGATGCCTGGGGTGTCTCTTGGTGTTCCCTTGTTCAGTTGCATTGTGAATGAACACTTGCAACATCCCTGGCCTAAGAAGGCTAAAGTCACCAAGAGCTCAAACCCTCTGGAATGAGAGTATGGACCGCACCACCAGGAACACCACCAGGACCTGTCAAGGTGATACCAGGGGAGAAATTTAAACTACAGAGTAAAGAAAAAGGGTAATGAATACTAGCCATGGTATTGCAGGACCAACTACAGTGATAAAGGTAGCAGCTCTTCCCATTCACCTCTTCTCCTAAGTTTCCCCTTAAGAAGAAAGGCTCACAGGAACCACATTCCCCAAACCTGTTTGGAGAGTAGATCAGCCCAGCACAAGGGGTGGCCTGTGACAGGTACTCAGCTCCCCTTCCTGAGAGCCTGTGGCCAGGACTTTGGATCCTCCATGGCCTTTGCGCCGAAGCCTCACTGTCTCCAAGATGCTTCCAGCCAATGACTAAGACTAAGCCCCTTTCATGCTCCACACATACTTCTGCATGTCTCATCCTGCCCTGGTATCTGCCTCCCAGGAGACCTGAAGTGACCAGAGTGAAAGCGGACCTTCCTTTAAAAGGAACCGTCTTGCCCACAGTGAGTCATGCCAAGAAGCAGCCAGCCCCAGAAGGGTGAAGGGAGCCCCCTCCTAGATGCCAGGGGTCCACTGTGACCCTGATTCTGGGCCCAGGGGTGTTTATTAAAGCAAAAACTCCTGGGGGAATCTTGGAGGTTCTGACCTAGTAGGTCTGAGGTTGGCCTCAGAGCATGAGTCGTAACAGATGCCTCGTGTGTGCAGGAGGCCCAAAGACCACCTGAAGCCAAAGCCAGTGGTTCTCAGATGCCGGCAGCATCGGAGTCTCCTAAAACACAGAGGGCTGCCCCCTCTCCCCGGAGTTTTTTCAGGACCTCTAGATGGGCCCAAAAATCTGTGTGTTCAACAAGTTCTCAGGTGGCGACCGTGCTGCTGGTTCAGGGACCTCACTTTGAGAACCTTTTCTTTAAGAGATATGCTCTCTTCCCCCTTCAACTCATCACCTAGCAGCACAGAGTGCTCTCATCATGTTTGCTTCTCGAGATCTCTCCAACAAGACAAGAGGCTTCCACAGACCCTTCACAGCTAAGCAGGGACCTGGGCCTTTGCAGACCTATATTTGCTGGGTGGAGTGGGGTCACATCACAGGTTTTTGTCAGAACCATCAGGCCAAAGTGTTGAGTAACCGAGTCCCAGTGTACGTGTGACCCACAATTTACTTACAGGAGGGGGCTTAAGAGTGATACCCTGGTTGGAATGAGGGTCTTGAAGGCCTGCCTGAAAGTGTTGACTTCTTGGCAGCTGCACTATTGCTATTTAGATGGTATTTTATTTAGAGAGGAACGGTGGGGGTGGGGGAATAAAGTAGATGGAGATGATCAGGGAGAGGGTTAAAGTCCCCCAAGACACTCCCTTGGAGCTGTCCTTGGAATGGGGCAGGGGTATCGAGCCAGGGCCAAAACCTACGAGGTGAGTCTAAAGAAAACGAGTGGTAAGATTCCAAATCCAGGAGACCCTCGGAGACAGGTTCTCCCCTGTAAGCCACCGCGCCTGGACAGTTGCGTTAATTTGGTTTGTTTGTTTGTTTTGTAGCAAGAGGTATTAAAGGGGATAGTAAACCTGGAGAAAAGAAGCCCCCACCTAACACTTAATTGGTGTGTTAAGGATCACAAGCCCATGCTGGACCCTGCCATGGGAGGTGAGGACATTAGCAGAATTCCTCAGAGCCCAGGAAGACAGCTTGCTGTGAGGAAATAAATGCTACCAAAATAGACAAATAAATAGACAAATGATAGATTAGCTGTAGATAGATGACAGTGTGGTAAGATGGAATTCCGCAAAATAGAAAGTGTGGCTCAGGGTCCGAGCGCAGTGGCTCACGTCTGTAATCCCAGCACTTTGGGAGGCTGAGGTGGGCGGATCACGAGGCCAGGAGATCGGGACCATCCTGGCTAACATGGTGAAGCCCTATCTTTACTAAAAATAGCAAAAATTAGCTGGACGTGGTGGCACCGCCTCTAGTCCCAGCTGCTCAGGAGGCTGAGGCAGGGGAATCGCTTGAACCAGGGAGGTGGAGGTTGCGGTGAGCTGAGATCGTGTCATTGCACTCCAGCCTGGGCAACAGAGCAAGACTCCATCTCAAAAATAAATAAATAAATAAAAGAAAGTCTCATTCAATAGACAGAGAGAGAGAGAGAGAGAGAGAGAGTTAGCCCTAGATATACACAGGTAGATCTCATTTTTCGAGCTGTGTACTTGTCGGCACCTTGCACCAAACATTTCCATTTCTCCTCCTAGGCACATGGCACAATTCCCTTTCCTAGCTCCCAGATTATGTGTGACCGTGCAGCTTGGTCTCGACAATGGGAATGTAAACAGAGATGGTGTCATCTCTGTGAGAGAGTATCAGAAGCAGGAGTGATTCACTGCAGTATTCTGGCCTCTGTGCTATTGATGAATAACATCTCAGATGAAAATTTCGCCAACACTGGGGCCCTAGAAAGAAAATGACATGGAGCAGAGGACCAGCCCGTTTGTGATAAACATTTACAGTAAGCAATCTAATTAACAAACACATTTTTAAGTGCTCTTTTCTTTTTTCTTGTTTCTTTTCTTTTTCTTTTTTCTTGTTTCTTTTCTTTTTCTTTTTTCTTGTTTCTTTTCTTTTTCTTTTTTCTTGTTTCTTTTCTTTTTTTTTTTTAATGGAGACAGAGTTCCACTCTTGTCGCCCAGGCTGGAATGCAGAGGCGTGATCTCAGCTCACTGTAACCTCCACCTCCCAGGTTCAAGCAATTCTCCGGCCTCAGCCTCCCAAGTAGCTGGGAATATAGGCGCCCACCTCCATGCCCAGCTAATTTTTTGTATTTTTAGTAGAGACAGGGTTTTGCCATGTTGGCCAGGCTGGTCTCGAACTCCTGACCTCAGGTGATCTGCTGGCCTTGGCCTCCCAGAGTGTTGGGGTTGCAGGCATGAGCCCCCATGCCCGGAAGCTTTTTTCTTTTAGATGCTAAGATTTAGGTAGTTATTTGTTACCACAGCATAACCTAGCCCATCCTAACAAATACAGGAGTGGGTCATTTGTCCTCTCGCCTGGCCCCTGTCACTTCTCTGAGACTAAGAAGGATTAGGAAAGATACATAAATGCTCAATGAACCCCATAGGGACTGCTCAGAGATGGGAGCAGAAGAGATCTTAGAACCAGATGTGATGACTGTCAGGGTGAAGTTCTATGCCCACACCCCACCCTTCTCCTTCCATTTATGTCTTCACTTTTTTCACACAACAAACGCTAAATAGAAGCTACACAGTCAAGACCTGAGTGTTGTACTCTTTGTTAAAAGCAAGGATGAATCAGACACGGCCTCCCTCCTGGGAAGCCCACGGTCTAGTGGGTGACAGTCGTGTCAACAAATGGTTTCAAAGCTGGTTCAGTTGGGGAAGCAAGTACAAAGTGCCCACAGGACCCCTCTACAGTAAAGGCGAGGGGGCATCAGTGCTTGGGAGACCAGTAGGCAGCACCGAGGTGAAGCCGGAGTATAAATCCATTGGCACATGTAGTGCCCGGCCCCACCTCTGACTTCTTGTGATCCCGGGGTCTCACCTGGTACAGAGCCGCCTCCGCCTGTCAGCAGGCACTTGGCAAGTAGAATCGTTTTCAAGCTGGGGAACTCACAGGTTGATCCCGAGACAAGTTACATTGACCAAATCAAACAGAGGCCATTCTAGCACAACCCCCGCTGAGGTGTTGATTGGCTGGGCCTCGACTTTCAGAGTTTTCAGAAGGTCTAAGACCAGGGAGCAAGGCTGCTGCCCCCAGGAACAATGTTAGGGGTCACAAACCACTGCCGGACTCTGCCACGAGAAGCAAGGACGTTAAGCAGAATTCCCAGAACCCAGGGAGACAGCTGGCTGTGAGGAAACAAACTACATGGAAATAGGCAAATAAACAGACCACGGTATATAGATTCGATATAGAGAGATAATAGAGGATGATGGTGCTAGGTGATGACAGATAGACGACAGAGAGACAGAGAGAGAGTCAATCTGGAGGTAACTAGCCTAAGATTTCTGAGGTCCCTGAGAATGACCCAGTTCCTAAAACAAAAATCTCGGCACAGACTATCATCATTTTATTTTTCTGATTTGTTTCATCTTCAGGTCTTAAAAAGGTATAATAATGAAGTCTTACTTGTTTTGTCACATAATATTATTTGTTTTGTCATATAATCATCTGATTTGATGTCATTAATTGAAAGTATTAATGACATTAAACCAGAAAATCTGAGGGGTACAGGTGGTCAGAAATCCATGCGGGCCTTTACACAGAGACACTTCTGATCTTTGCCTTGGTGCATTGCGGTGATGCCTTTATTCAAGGTAACCAGAAAAGCGATGTATGCACATATATAGAGAGAGAGAGAGCATGATAACAGGAAACAAATCATTTGTCTGCATCTCTTAGTCCCATCTCACCCCTACAGCATAGGATAGACCATTTGTTGACCCCGAATGCATTTTATTAATGCCTCAAAATAATTACTGAAACTTCACCAAGCCACCCTTTGCTAGAAAGAATGACATGAACCGCTGGAGAAGATGACTGAAGCATCAGAAGCCTCCATTGTATGGTGTCGCATGCCAGGGACTCTCAGACGGCGTTAAAGGGCTCCCAATTCAGGGGAGCCAAAGGGAAACAAATTGGGGGTGTCATGTGGTTAGCAACTTGCCTAGCGGAACTTCCCTTCCTCTGTGACAGGCACCCTTTTATTCAGGGATAGACACAGGTCAAAAAACTAATCCTCTGAATGAATACACTGACCATCTCCTTTGGTAAACTGAAAACTACCCAAACCTAAGGATCTCTCTGTTTCTTTCTACCTTTCCTCCATATCCCTTTTTGGATAATTTCTCTCCATCTGTTTCTCATTTGCGTCTCACCTCTTTTCTCTCTTTTCCTGAGGTTCATTCCTCCTTAAAAAGACACAGGATTTCAGCAAGTGCCTGCCACAGTGTTTGTAAAATCCTGTTCCCCAAAGTGACACTAATGGTCTGCGGAACTTCTCTGGCCCTAAGTACTTGGCAGTAGAAATCTCAGTGGGCTGCTTCTCCCTGCAATCAGTTCCTTAAGTAACTACCACTAGCCAGAGCTGAAGCCATGAGCTGAGGAAAAGGGTGGCATTGGGTGAGGCTGAAATGCCCACTCCTGACTTTAGCCTGTGCACAGAAAGGCAATGCTGGCACGTAAAATATGGAGCAGGAAGGACAGACGGACCCACTGCATTTTAAAAACCAAAACCACCGTGAGTAGAAAAGGAGAAGTCTTTTCTGCAAAACTAATATTATTCTTGAGTCCAAATCACCGAGTCTGGGTGGTTTCAAATCAACTTGCTTAGTGTGAGGTCTTCACGTCTTGACTCTGGAATTCTGTCATGAAGTGGGAAAACGTCAAAGCACACCAAGGGCCCATGGGCAACGCCTGTCCAGTTCATGCTGCCCAAGAGCTGAACTCTCAACGTCAAATAGACTCAGAGTTAAAACAAGCAACAATGCCCAGTCTGTAGAGGCCTCTGTCAGCCTGAATATGTGCTGAGGAAGGCTCTGGAAGGGAAGAAAACCAGTTCTCATGGTGGATTCTGTCTCCTACACGGGGCTACTTTGAACTGCAATCTTGTGACACCCAATGACTGGCACTGGACTATCATCCTGCATCTTCTGAGCTGTGGTTGCTATTGAAATGATCTCTCACCTGTTTTTCATAGTTTCCAGGACTTGAAAGAGCAATTCCATTTTCAAAAGCTTTTAATCTACCCTCCCTTACAAGTTCACATTAAGTGCACCAATCAAGGGCATTTTTGCTCTATCTCTAGCACCTAGGACAGTCAGTGGCTGGCGCAGGGGAGCCCCCATACCTATGTATTCAATGTTGGTCGAATGGAATAGAATGGGGCATGCTATTAGGGGATTTGTTTTCAGGCCATGATTTTCCGACTAAACGTTCCAACACTCATTCCATCAGCAAATTCATTAATTCGACAAATATTCATGGAGAGCCAATTTCATGCCAGCCCAGGCCTCTGGGGCCACAGTGGTGAGCCAGGCAGGCTACCAGCCTGTTAAAGACACTGAGAGAGAACCGTGGTCTCCACCCTTGAGCTGCTTATAATAGGGTGAGAGAACAGAACAGATCAGAAGCAATTAGAAAACAATTAAGTGTTAAATTATATGCCTCTGACTAGCCCAGGGGATTCTTAGAGGGAGAAAAAGCTCATGTAGTCATTCCTGTTTTCATGGAAGAGGTGATCTCTGGCTGAGCCTTCAAAGATTCCCTGGATTTGGGGCATAGAGCAGAGTGGGTAGAGGAGAATGTTCCTACAGGGAAGCAGATCCCGGAACCACTCAAGGGAAATTGAAGCCTTACATACCCAGTTACACGTTGGAACTGAATTGCTCCCAGATAAAGAACTTGATATCCTCTGGTGACTTACGAGAATTTGAATATTTGAATTGGACTTGGAGATATTTAGTTTCTTCACAAGTCTAATTTTCCTTCTTCTAATATGCTAGAACATGAACTTGCAATGATTTCCTTCAGGCCACTGCCTTGGGAGAGAAGCTGGAGTCTTGTTCTAACTGCTGGCCCAGAGGGACTGCATCAGAATCTCCTGGGGACCTATTCTCCTTGGCCCCACCAGAATCACTGATTCAGTAGATATGGAATGATATCCAGGAATCTGTATATTTTTAAAGCTCCCCAAGTGATTTTCTTATTCATCTTGGCTTGCGTGCTATTCTTTTAGATTTATTTCAAAGACATTCCCTCTCCAAAATCAGGATGAGAGGTATAGGCATATAGTAACTAAAGAAGTAGATACGACTCATGTCCATAAATTCCTCTAACAGACAACCTGGAGAATTTATAGGGAAAGAAATCAACCTTACACAGTCCACTTCCTTGACCATCTAACTGAGTCAAAATGATCAAAGTTTGGCCAAAATGAATCAAAATTTACCGTAATGGAATGGGCACTGCCTGATAAATGAAAGTGAAGGGAGAGATTTTCTCTTTGTTTAAGATACTAAAAAGTGGAAGCTGTTAGTGAGTTGTAAGTAACTAATGTACTCTCTTGCCTTATTTAGCTCAGTTTGTGTCTCTGATTCAAGGGGGAAAAACAGTCCATTTGTATATAAGATGTTATAAAACCTAGGAACAGGCTGGGTCTGATATCTCACACCTGGAATCCCAGCACTTTGGGAGGCCAAGGCAGGAGGATTGCCTGAGGTCATGAGTTCACATCCAGCCTATGCAACATAGTGAGATCTCATCTCTACAAAAATATTTGAAAAATTAGCCAGGTGTGGTACTGAGTGGTCCCAACTATACCGGAGGCTTAGGCAGGGGGACTGCTTCAGCCCAGGAAGTCAAGGCTGCAGTGAGCCATGATCACCACTGCACTCCAGCCTGGTCAATGTAGCAAGACTCCTTCTCAAAAACGAAAATAAATAAAACCAATCAAGAACAGCGTATGTATTTCTTTGGTCACATGAACTGATTAGAGAATAATGCTCCATCCATCAGCATTAAGAAGGTTGAGAGGATGATTGTGGGTCTGTGTGCGCCATGTTCTGTTTCTCAGTCCCCTCTAGACTTTAATAGACATGCTTCCTAATGTTTCAAGATGTCTTCCTCCTCTTAGACTCACCTCACAAATCCCTGGTTCCATTTTCTTTTACATACCTAATTTACACTCTGTCCTGGGGACTGGTTTGCATTTTCTCTCTTTGGCTACATATTCAATTCCTATTATTGTCAATGAAAGTTATGCTCTCAAACTGAAGGCTTAAAATATAACTGCAAATTCTTCCTTGGCCAACACACACACACACACACACACACAAACACACACGCATTACACAGGCTTCTTCTCTTCTCACTGTGATCTTGATTCTTGTTTGATCCAGGACACCAGGGTTCACTTTCTTTGTGATATTTCTAAAATCTGACTGAGCTTTCCCTAAGGTGATCACGGTATATGGAAATTAACTAGTTTGGTTTCGGAGGTCTGAATGGCTCAGAGGTCGCACTTATTTTCTGTAGGCATAATTGAAAACCCAGTTTATAACTTGTTCAGTATTAGTTCTGAATCACAGGGAGCAAATCTTCATGTATTTCTTCATCATCCTCTGCTAAGGGCAGATTATCATTTGATGGCACCTAATTCTCTCCTAAAATTTTTGTCTAAATCATTTTAACAAATAACCAGCCCAATAACGATGACGGCGTTCTAGTAACACTAAACAGAAGATGCATTACAAGCACGTACACCAAAAAGCTCTGTCATGCTTGAGAATTCAAGATTTACTTCCATGAAAACCTATAAGTGTAAAATGTAAGGCCAAAGCACCAGGGCTAATTACATCTACAGTCTCGTTACATTTGTCATATCCTACAGGAAAAGAAACACCGAACTAATCATTAACTCGACAAGCTATTCACTCCAGACCCTGCCTTCCTATTATATGTGACTTCCAAGATTCAGAACATTCTTTTCTGTTAGAATTCTTTGTGGCATCAAATAAATACTCCTTTTTCCTTCAAAGCTGACTATTTTAGGTTATTCTACTGAGTTGGGAGAGACATCAAAGATCCTTTCTGTAGGCGAGGCAGTTGATTTATTCACTTACTGAGTACATAATATGCACACATGTCATGCCAGGCACCATGGATGTGACTGGGAGTACAAGAGTGGCAAAACCAGACAGCCCCTGGTCACATGAAGGCCCAGTCTAGTTGGGGAGATGCAAGAAGACTGAGTAATGACACCAACAAATAAATAATCCCAAGCAGGGCTGAGGGTTAGCATGGAAGAAGTCACTCTCCAAGAGCAGGTGGCCAGACACCCGGCCTAGGCTGAGGGTCAGGAGAGCTGTGACCAAGAGAGGAAGATGGCTGGGACAGGAAGGAAGAGAGAGGTCAAGGATGGCACAGGGAGAGGCTGGCGGGTGGGGACAGGAGCTGAGGGACAAGGGCACCTGAGCAGGAGGAGCCAGGATAGCTGCAGACAGAGACCCGGGGGAACCTTGGGAGCACCCTTAGGAACGCACCCAAGGAGACTTGGACTCATAGGTTTTAACAAGACATAATCATATTTACAAATAGAAAAGTGTTTAGGTGAATAGATTGTATAGAGAAGGACCAGGTAGGAAGCCAGCTTAGGCACAAGAGGCTGGGTCTGACACCAGGAAACAGTGTAGGAAGAGCTGGAAATAAGGGCTGGAAGCAAAAATTACAGAGGAGGTGAAAGAAACAGGCACTTGAGAGAGGAGCGATTTCTGAGGATGAGAGACAGGGTGCGTCAGTGAGGACTCCAACACACCCGACTTGCATAACTTGATGAGAGCCATGCCGTTCACCAGGAGTGGGCCAGGCTGGAGGGGCGGATGTGGTGAAATATCGAGAGGTGAGGCCGAATAGACCTTTGGAGATATGCAGAGGAGATTCACAGGCTGGAGACATGAACCTGGAATTCATCACCCTGTAGATGGTTGTCGATGTCCTAGGCATGAAGGATGAGCCAAGGGAGAGAACAGGATGAATCTCGGCTTCCTGGAAAATGATTGTGGAATGCGGAGCTGATGTGAGTCATAAAAGTTCAAATCAAGCTCCTGCATTTCAGGTCCAAACCCACTCGCTGTTGTGCAAACCCTCTATGACCGTAACAGCTAAAAGTAAAAAGGCTTTGCTGTACAATGAGAAACCTTAGGAAAAAGCCTTCAGTAGGGCAGACCACCAAATAACACAGGATTTCAGTGTCTAGAAAGTCGTTTATCACAAAGTTTGGGTCAAGACTGCTTGCACGTGTCTAACTACGCACACTCCTCTGTGGACCAATTGGCACCGTCAGGTTGAGGCAGCCCTGAGGGACAGGCTCAGTTCCTGATGAGATTAAGATGGAATGGGTCCCAGAAGTTTTCTTTTCATGGTTCACTTATATAGAATCAAAGATGTTCATTCAGGTCTCTCTGCTCATATATCTTGCTCACTAATTTTGTTAGCCCCAAGCAGCCAGGCCCAGAATATACGGGATCTTAGGACAAAGATCTTTATTTATTGTTGTTGCCCTGAGAACACGTTGATCAAGGTGCAGTGTAATTATCAGTCCATGGACTCATCAGCCCACTTTTTGTTGTAGTAAACAAATGCAAATTCAGATTCTTGAGCGCATTTCTTTCTTCTTCTCTCTTTTCAGATACAGGCCCTAAGTTTAGTTTCCAATAATCAAATCACTAGTCTGCATATTTTTATGTGGTAGGCAAGCATTCAGAATTTCCTGGTGCACCAGCCACTTGTAAATGTCGGTCCATAGCATGTTGCACCAGGCTAGGAGATGACAAGATGTGAGGAAAAGGCCATTTCTGCCATATGTCAGAGGTATTCTTGCATATAACCCCATGCACAAGAAGTAACAGGATCTAAGATATTCACCATCACGTCACAGGTTTTGACTTCCAGAAGCTGGTGCTCCCAGAGACTGTTGTCGAACTTCTAGGGAACCCACCTGCAATTCATTCAGTTCGCTACAATCACATAGAGTAAAATCGATCGTCCTTCAGAGATTCCTACAATTTCTTCAATGCCCCATGCCCTGTCTTTTGCCTCTTGATTGTTGAGCCTGTTTCTGTCCAGGTTCTTCTTTTCCCCTTCCTCCCTCTTGGTGTGTCTAAATCTTACTCACCCTTCAGGATTCAGGACTCAGCTTAGCTGTCACTTCTTCCAGGAAGCCTCTTCTGACCTCTCTTCCTCCTTCAAGCTTCTCTCACTGTTGTTTTCTCAGCACCTCCACCCCGACTCTGACACTAGACCCCATTGCAAACGTCCGAGTACTGAAGCCCTCTCTAGACCACGCTCCAGATCAGCTCATCCAGGACTGTGCAAACATCATCCTCACTGCCATATGCCTCTCGCCTAGTGCCATGTGTTAAATAAGTAAAGAATCAAATAGCCAAGGAACCCCCCATCTCAGACTCTGTGGGAGAGGCAAATCCAGCTGGAAAAATGAAAACAAAACTGGAAAGCAGAGAGCCATGCTAGAGGAAGACACAGGACTCTGTCTTGCCTAAGGCTCCTCTGTGGCTAAACGAGGAATCTAGGAATCGGGGCTATAATCAGCTCGTTTCCTATTCTGTGCAGGATGTGTCAGGTCTTTTGAGCCCCTTAATTTCCATATCTATAAAGTCAGGGTGAGAACATTACCTAATTCCTAGGACTGTTGCCAGGATAAAGTGAGATATGTTTTAAGAAAACTCTTAATGAGCCCCTAACAGACTCTACAAACATAAGGGACAAACCTTCAGAATGGGACATCAGGCACTGCCGGTAAAAGGTGAAATGGTACAGCTGCAGCAGAGGGAAATTTGGCAGTATCCAGCAAGATTACATGCACATTTGCCCTTTGAAGCAGCAATCCCACTTCCAGGAATTCATTCCAAAGATAAACTGGCAAAAATATGAAAAGTGCATAACAAATGTGTGAACTATTTTTAAAAGCCTAAATTAAAAAAAAAAAAAAAGCAGTTTCTAAAATCAAAACCAATTGAAACAAATAAAATTAGCTCCATATCTTCTGGATGGTATAATCACACAGACAGAACTATACCAGGTAAATTTAAAACACAATTATTCTATTATTCCATTGTATGTTTCTCGAGGAATATACTTTAAGGATGAAGACTAGACAAAAAGTTTTTAAAATCTAACTATTTTTGGTAAAGATATTGTTGGTAGTAACACTGGTTGTATCTGTATTATGGGATAAAGCAATTTCAGCATGGAAGAAAGAAAAAAACTTACAAAATTAGTGAGACTGCCCCATACTTCTAATATGACTTATCATTGTAAACTCATGATATAATTTATCTTAAACAAATAAAATGGATTTTAATTCTTATCTTTGACCACTGAAAATACAAAAATGTATACCTTAGTGGCTTCTGAACAACATTTCCTCCTAAAGGAAATGTTGGCTCCTTTGAGAAATGGTTGATATCAGGTCTAGAGAAGAACATGTACAAGACAAGCATGAACTTAAGGAAATAAAGAAACTATCAAAGTCATGTCAGATGTCAACTGAAAAGCCTCCCACCACCAAAGGTTCAGTTTGAGCACCAACAAGAATCCTAAATTCCAGAGATTGAAATGTATCTAATTTTTTTTATGATGATACTAAAAAAGTGACAAACTTATTGGTCAACTGTGGAGATGTTGAAGAACCAATTCAATACTTTCAAAGAACTGTTATATCAAGGAAAATAATCAAGCATTTTTTTTTTTTGTTTTCTTTCCTAAATGATCCCTATCTCTGTATGACTAAAGAGTTGATGAGAGGAATTTTTAAATAAAATATATCAGTTAATAAATGGAGAAGGAAGAAGAGAATTAGAGTATCACCATTATGCAAGTCCTAAAAAATGAATGGATCTAAACCAGCAATGAGCAATTGGAACTCAATATTATTGAGATGCCAATTTTCCCAAGCTTCATTTGTAGAGTCAGTGCAATCTCAATTAAAATTCCAACAAGTTTTTTTGTGGTGATTGGAAAGCTGAATTTTAAAGTTTTTATGGAAAGGTGAAAGACCCCAAAAAGCCAAAGAAATATTGAAAAGGAACATAGTCAGAGGACTGACATTATCTGACTTCAGTACTTACCAGAAAGCTACAGTAATCAGGACAGTACGATATTGATAAGAGAACAGATAAATAGATCAGTGGAACAGAACAAATCGAACCACACAAATGTAGTCAATTGATCTTTGACAAGGAAACAAAGGCAGTTCAATGGAGAAAGGATAAGATTTTGAACAAATACTGCAGGAATGACTAGACATCCACATGCAAAAGAGCAAATCTAGATACAGACATTACACCTGCCACAAAAGCTAACTCAAAATGGATTATAGGCCAAACCATAAAGCAAAATTATAAAACTCTTAGAAGATAATGCAAGAGAAAATATGGGTCCCCTTGTGTTGGGTGATCATGTTTTAAATACAAAATCAAATGCATAATCCATGAGAGGAAAATCTGGGAAGTTAGACTTTATTAAAATTAAAAACTTCTGGTCTGTAAAATGCACTATTAAGGGAATAAACAGACAAAGGTACAGACTGGGAGAAAATATTGTCACGCTCATATTTAACAAAGAACTTAATCTAAAATATACAAAGTAGTTTTAGAACTCAACAATGAAAAAAACTCAATTTCATCTAAACAGGAATCTCACTAAAGAAAACACATAGATAGCAAATAAGCATATAAAAAGACATTCCATTGATATCTTATGTCGTGAAGTAAATGCAAATTAAAACAACAATGGTGTATCATTATACATCCATCAGAATGGCCTAAATCAAAAAAACGGATAGTACCACATGTTGTCAAGGATGTGGGATAGCAGTAATTCTTCTTCTTTGCTGGTAGAAATGCAAAATGGCACAGCCACTTTGAAAAATACTTTGATATTTTCTAAAAAGCTAAACATATTCTAACCGAACAATCCAACAATGATGCTCCTTAATATTTACCTATTTAAGTTGAAAACTTATGTCCATATAGAAATTTACAAATAAATGTTTATAGAGGTTTTATTCACAGTTTCCAAAAACTGGAACTAACCAAGACTTTCTTCAGTCAGTGAACTGATAAACTGTGGCACATCTATACAATGAAATATTTTTCAATGCTAAAAAGAACTGTGGGCTGTCAATCTACAAAAGGACATGGAGGAATCATAAATGCAAATTGCTAAGTGAAAGAAAGAAATCTGAAAAGGCTGCTTACAGTAGGATTTCAACCATATGACGTTCTGCAAAATGTAAAATTATAGATATAGTAAAAAGTTCCATGGTTGCCAGGGGTTTAGGGTGCAAGGATGGATAAATAGGTGGAGGACAGGAGATTCTTAGGGCAGTGAAGCTATTACATATGATACTTTTGTAGTAGAAACATGTCACTATGCATTTGTCAAAACCTGTAGAACTACACAAAACAGCAAACCCTAATGTAAAGTATGGGCTTTAGTTACAGGAATGTATCAATATTGGTTTATCAACTGCAAAAAATGTACCACACTAATGCAAAATG
Source organism: Plecturocebus donacophilus (assembly GCA_004027715.1). Classification (NCBI taxonomy): domain Eukaryota; kingdom Metazoa; phylum Chordata; class Mammalia; order Primates; family Pitheciidae; genus Plecturocebus; species Plecturocebus donacophilus. The sequence goes on from PVKP010005407.1 coordinate 22,109, forward strand.
TTAACTATAGATGAAACTGCATATGAAAGGAGGTATATTGAAACTCTGTACTATCTGCTGGCTTTTTTTAAAAATTATTTTTATTTATTTATTTATTTATTTTGATAGAGACAGGATTTTGCCATTGTTGGTCAGGCTGGTCTTGAACTCCTGACCTCGGGTGATCCACCAGCCTCAGCCTCCCAAAATGCTGGGATTACAGGCATGTCTCTTCACTCTTTTATAAATCTAAAACTGCTTTAAAAATAAGTCTATTTTTTTTTTTTAAGTAATGAATCTAAGCAATAATTATCAACGGCTGCTCGCATCGGAAAAAAAGAAGCAGCCACACATATGCTTTCTGATGGGAGAACACAATGCCCCTGTAAAGTTATCTTACCAAAAAACAAGACAACAATAAGACCTGAATGTCATCAAACATTTAGCTCTAACTTCCAACTGGCAGAAAATACTGTTGTATTGTAGAAAATACAGAGGACAAAGCAACAGATCTAATAACAGCACAGAGATGCAATCAGCAAAACTCAGACTCCAGGAAATCCTACGGAACAAACCACACAATTTCTTTTACAAATAATGTGTACAAAACAGGCGGGGGTGGAAAAGGAAACTCAAAGATTAAGAGATTTAGGAAGCCGGGCATGGTGGCTCCTGCCTAAAATCCCAGCTTTTTGGGAGACCACGGCAGTCTCATCGCTTAAGCCTGGGAGTTCAAAACTAGCCTAAGCAACATGGCAAAATCCCATCTCTACAAAAAAATACAAATTTAGCCAAGCATGGTGGTCCCAAGTAATCTAGGCTACTTGGGAGGCTGAGGTGGGAGGATCACCTGAGCCCAAGGAGGTCAGGCTCCATGACCTGGCCCTGCACTCCACCCTTAGGGACGGAGTGAGACTTTGTCTCAACAACAACAACAACAAAAAGACTTAAAAGATCTATCAAGCAATTGCAATACATATGCAATATGTTGATCTTATTTAGATCTTGATTCAAACAAATGAATAGAATGAGGGAAAAATCCAAAACACATAATAATAAGCATTTATAAGACAATTGGAAAAACTGAATACTGATTGGATATTTGATGATATTATGGAATTATTAATATTTTTAGATGTAATCATGATATTGTAGTTTTATGCTTAAAATTTGAATCCTCTTTTAGAGATAAGTACTGAAATACAAATATGAATGAAATAATTTGTTGATGAGGGCTTGCCTCAGAGAATTCAAGGAGAGGAAAAGAGAATAGGAGAATAGATGAAACAAGATTGGCCATGAACTGACTTTTGTTGAAACGGGGTGACGGGGCGCAGTGGCTGGCCGAGTGCATTGGCTCACGTCTGTAATCCCAGCACTTTGGGAGGCTGAGGCGGGCGGATCACGAGGTCATGGGTTCAAGATCAGCCTGACCAACATGGTGAAACCCCGTCTCTACTAAAAATACAAAAATTAGCCAGGCATGGTGATGTGTGCCTGTAGTCCCAACTACTCGGGAGGCTGAGGCAGGAGAATCACTTGAACCCGGGAGCCAGAGCTGAAATCACACCACTGCACCCCAGCCTGGGTGACAGAGCAAGATTCCATCTCAAAACAAACAAAAAACAGGGTGTTGGGGATAGGGGGTCCATCTAATTATTTCAGGGCTGGGTAGACTGACCTGCAGGCCAAATCTAGCCCACCAGCTGTTTTGCAAGGATTGGGAATTAAAATTTTTTTTATATGTTTAAATGGTAAAAAAAAAAATCAGTAAAAAAGAAGACTATTAATAACATGTAAAATTTATGTGAAATTCAAATGTCAGCATCCACAAATAAAGTTTTATTAGAAGAAATAACCATTCATTTACATACTCTATAGCTGCTTTTGTGCGACCACAGAGCTGTATGAAGCAGGGAACATACGGCCTGGGAAGCCAAAAATATTTACTATCTGGCCCTGGACAGAAAACGTTTTCCAGTTCCTATACCGTTCTGTCTAATATAGCATATGTTTGATTTCTCATAATAAAAAGTTAAAGAAAAATCTCCCAATGTTGTTATCTGTCAAATGTGCCCAATTATTAACTAACATTTGAAGGGGCAATGGAGCCACTTTTGCCAGGAGGGCTCTACACACCCATGCCTCATCCTCATCCATCCCCCTGAATTCCTCAGCTTTCCAACTCAGAAGGCGTCTGTTACATTGTGAAATTGTATTTTTCACTAAATTAATCTTGACCTTAAGTCCAAGGTTGAAGTTGCAACATTAGCACATATATGGCTTGGCAGCCCTGGCTGAATTCTCGTATTAAATTCTCCACCCTGAGCCATGTTTTGATTATCTGCACCCAAGCTGATATTCAAGCAAATGAAACCATGTATTAAAGCTGCAAACATTTTACGTGGCCCTTGGCGGCCGTATATTTGAAGACTGGTGGGAGTTTCTTGAAAGCCTGCCCATCTAGGCCCACGATTGGCGATTGTGAATTCTTCCATTGCAGGTGCTCGCACAGCCCTGGGCCATGCGCTGTGGATTTCTGCTGAGGCCAGGTGAGCCACGCAGACGACCCACCAGGAGCCTCGGCGGCCAGCCCCACACATCCTCGTGTTGTTGGTGCTAGTCCTTCGGGATGGGTCTCTGGAAAGTTGATGGGCTGGGGAAGAAAAATGGCGTGCTTTCACAAAAGCACCGCAGGACAGTGCCCTCTGCATCTGCCGGTGTCACCCGGCCACGGTGGCCTGTCAGAAACAGCGTGGCTTGCGGGACAACTCACGTGCCGGACTGCTGCAGGTGCTGCTGAAGACGGAGTGTGGCTGCTGCCAGCCGGTGTCTTGGGGCAGGCCCCGGACATGCCATGGTACCGCCTGTGTCGCCCCTGGCACCACGCCTGAAGTGTGGCCGTGGAATTGCTCCATCATTTTCCTCAGTAGATTGCCCTCCGCTGGTGCTGGCTTCGGGCCGGGGCTCGGTGAAGGTGGTGCCCGTGAGTGGCTTTTCCCCTCTGATCCCAAAAGCACAGGGTGTGAAGGTGCCCGGCAGCAGCTTGCTGACTTGGCTCGTTGGGGAACGAGGACGGAAAACTCCAGCAGCAACGAGGAGGCCCACTCGCCAACAGGCCAGGGTCCTGCCTGCAGGGTCAGGAAGCTGTGTCCTGTGTCTGGGGCCAGCCTCCCTCCCCATCCCTCCGCTGGGAGTTGGAGGAGGTGAAGGGAATGAAACTCCCTTCTGGGCTTTGTTCAGCCTCCAGCAAATGATTGGACAGAGACTCAGGGCGAGGCTAGAAAGAAGCTGTCTGTAAAACTTCCAGAGCCTCTGGGAGGACGTGGAGATGGGTCCTTTTAAATAGAAAGGCGGGGAAGCAGGGAGGCTGAAATGAGAATAAAAGTCGACGTTCTCACTGTGCCCCCAGCCCTGTGTGATCCGCCTCTGTCTTTTTCTCCACCTAATTTCAAGCTACTTTCCCTCGCCTCCTCCTGTCCTGTGGTCTTTAATCAGCAGCTCAAATGTGTACACCTTCAAGCCTCAGGGCCTTTGCACATGCTGTGCCGCTACCCGGAATGCCTCGTGCTCCCTTCTCCATGTTCCACTCCCTCTCCCAGTCCCAATCTCTACCCTGCCTCTGACTGCAGCCTGCACCTTCTCTTCCTTTACTCCCCTGCTCCCCGTTAAAGTCAATCTCCCTTGGTTGTGCCATCTCAAGCCTTAGTCTGACTTCATAGCCCCTGATCCACTTACAGTTGTTAAACTTACTGGTTTATTCATTCATTTTTGTCTCTCTCTCTCACAACTAGATCATAATTTCTTTCAGGACAGGTACCATGTAAAATTTCTTTTCCACAGTATGTCCTGCATCTAGTACAGTGCCTCACACACAGTAGTTGTTCACTACATGTTTATTGAATGAATGAAGTGGCTCACGCCTGTAATCCCAACACTTTGGGAGGCTGAGGCGAGTGGATCACCTGAGGTCAGGAGTTTTGAGACCAGACTGCCCAACGTGGTGAAATCCCTTCTCTACGAAAAATACAAAAGTTAGACGGGCGTGGTGGCTCATGCCTGTAATCCCAGCTACTAGGGAGGTTGAGGCAGGAGAATCGCTTGAACCCAGGAGGCAGAGGTTGCAATGAACTGAGATCACACCACTGCACTCCAGCCTGGATGACAGAGCAAGACTGTCTCAAAAAAAAAAGAAGAAGAAGAAGAAAAGAAGAAAAGAAAAAGAAAATGAATAACCGATTCAGGGCTCACTATGTTAAATTTTATTTTCTTCCCCTCAGCTCCCTCTGCAGATTGGCTAAGTATGTTCTCAGAGCGTGGCTGGTCAGCATACACATTTCTCAAGGCTCCTCTTTTCTCCTCCCTCCTTTTGTTCTCAGTCTTCTGGTCATTTTGATATTTATTAACAACCCTTATCAAAGAGTGGGCAGAAGGAGTAATTTGCTTCTCATTAACTGGCTAAACTATCATTTAGGCATTACTTATTATTTTAATTAGCCATGAGATTTCTGCCTGCTTGGAGCAGACAGTTGTATCAGTCAGAATAGGCCAATGGCTGGAACCTATAACCCCTACACCTCAGAAGCTTAAATTAAGCCACTGAAAGTTTATTTCTCACTCATGCCAAGTTCAATATGAATGTTTGAGGTCATGCAGTTGTCCTTGGAGGGATGACTCAAGGGCCTCCCATCGTGTGACATTTCCATCTTCGACACCCAAGATGTCAAAGCATCAAGAAATGAAAACCATGATTAGTATCTTTTCTCCAGCTAATCAAGCTAGTTAATGCCGTTCCGTAGATGGCAGTCTTATCTAGTGGCAAAAGGCACATTTGGAGATGATATCACTTGTGCCAATCCCCTCTCCCACCCTCTGGCTCCATCACCCCAACACCCAGTCCTTCAGCAAGTCCAACTGGCTTCATCTCCAAACCATCCCAGACCTACTTCATGGACTCTACTGCCCCCAGACCAAGCTCCCTGTTGCCTGAACTACTGCAAAATCCCTCTAGCTGAATGTCCTCCCACCCATCCTTCCATGATCTGCTCTCCACAGGGAAGCCAAAGAGAGTATTTGGCTATTATTTTGTTTTGTTCGTATGCAGTCTAAAGAGTTCTGTTTCCATTTGTTTATTTGCAGTATAAAGAGTTCTTTTGAAGCCGGGCATGGCGGATCACACCTGTAATCTCAGTATTTTGGGAGGCTGAGGAAGGAAGGTCGCTTGAGGTCAGGAGTTCAAAACCAGCCTGGCCAACACGGGGAAATCCCGTCTCTACTAAAAGTACAAATAAATAAATAAATAAATAGCCAGGCAGGCATGGTGGCATGGGCCTGTAATCCCACCTACTTGGGAGGCTGAGGCAGGAGAATTGCTTGAACCCAGGAGACAGAGATTGCAGTGAGCTACGATCGCACCATGCACCCCAGCCTGGGAAATAGCGCAAGACTCAGTCTCAAAAAAAACGTTCTTTTGAAACATGTATTACAAGAATTTTCAAGCATACACAAAACATGCCCAGCTTTAATACATAACTTATCAACTCATGGGCAGTTTTATTTCAGCTACACCCCTCCTCACTTTTCCATTTTCCACAAATCCTTGATGGCAGAGGAGTTCTATAAACCTCAAATCAGAGCAAGTTACTTCCTAACTTAAAAACCTTTAAAATCTCTGCAAGGCATTCACAGTGAAGCCTTTCAGGTCACCCTGGCACTCAGAGCCCTGCCTGACTTGGCTGCTAAGCTCTTAAATGGTATTTGCTTACTCTGCCCCAGCCACAGCCACCCTCGATTCCTCGCGCTCACTTATCATATTCCTACCCCAGTGCCTTTGCACTTGATACTCACTACTCTACATTTACATGGCTTGCCCTGCTTGGGCTTTTGTGGCTCAACTCTGATCTACTCTGAAAGTCCTTCCCAGTCAGTCTGTCTCTGGAAATCCCCCCAGCCCCACTCCTCCAAGCAGCCACTTTCCACCTCAACACTCTAAAACTAGTTTGCTCCTTTAAAAGATATGTTTGTTCTAGCCAGGTGCAGTGGTGTGCACCTGTGGTCCCAGCTCCTTGGGAGGCTGAGGCAGGAGGATCCCCTGAGCTCAGGAGTTCAAGTCCAGCCTGGACAGCATAGTGAGACCTCAGCTCTCAGGAAAAGAAAAAAATAAGTGCTTGTTCTAAAATCAAAGGTCCAGAAACGCAACTAGCCGAGTGCCTGGCATATGATAAGTACTTAATATTTATTGAGGAGAAACAAAAAAGAATACAATTTTAAAGTGTTAGCTTTAGGACAGATTTTGAAAGTAAATTTTCCCAGTGCATTTATAATAGCATTTGTTAGAAAAAATATATATTTATACAAATTTATTTTTTGAGAGGAAAAAAACCACTTATGGTGCAAAGGCATGTTCTTCCGTGAAAGATCATACATGACTCAGGCTCCGATTCTGCCAACAGGGAAAGGAAGTCCGGACAACGTGACTATTTCTAGTCCTTAAAAGTAGCCATGCCTCCAGCTAAGATGTGAATGGAAGAATCTGTGGTTTAGAGTTTGAGGTGGATGATGAGATCATACTCTGAAGACAAACCCTTAATACCATGCCATGGCAGAAAAACATTCAGAAGACAAGATTCATGAGTTCTGAAATGAGAAGTAAAAGTTAAAAAACAAAATTTTTTTTTTTTGATATGGAGTCTCCCTCTGCGTCCCAGGCTGGAGTGCAGTGATGTGATCTGGAACCTCCACCTCCTGGATTCAAGCGATTCTCCTGCCTCAGCCTCCCGAGTACTTGGAATGACAGGCACGAGCCACCACACCCGGCTAGTTCTTGTATTTTAGGTAGAGACGAGGTTTCCCCATGTTGGCCAGGGTGGTCTCAAACTGCCGGCTTCAGGTGATCCGCACACCTCAGTCTCCCGAAGTGCTGGAATTACAGGCGTGAGCCACCAGGCCTGGCAAACGTTAGAAATTTGAGATTGTTAAAGAAAAGCCTCCATTGAATGCCTTTGAGTATTTGGGGATCCTATCTGGTGGAAGGTAAATTGTAAGTGAAATTACATGTGCTTCCAATTTGCCTCTACCGTGTTTTAAAGCCATGTCCACCTGTGCCCTCATAGTCTCTCCCTCACCCACTGTGCTGCTTCAACCCTTCCCTGTGTTTAGAACTGAGACTCTCTCTTCCTTCTGCCTTTAGGAATATTCTTCTAGAGCTGATCTTTAGTATTTCTTTATGTGAGTGTCCATGGCTTTACACAAAGAACATGGAGTAGAAAAGCTTTGTGTTGATCACATTAATGAATCAGATGCTTTGAACCCACAAGAAGGGCATCCTCTCACAGTGCTCCTCGCATTGATGCCGCTGTGTGAGTCCCCGGGTCTGGCTGATTTGAAGCAGGCGGTACCTATGCAGGAGTGGGGGCTCCCCGGCTGTTCATGCTCCCTCTGGCTTCCCAGACAGCTTGGCGGGATGACAGTGTGCCCTCAACCTTCTCCCACACATCCAGCGCCTCCAAGCAGAACAAGGGCGTCATTGATTCAGGCGCTGGTAGGAATGTGCAGGGGCCGGCAGGCTTCCAGCACCCGAGCTTCCCTTGAAGACAGAAAGTGCAAGGCTACCAGGAGCACTGAGAGGCCCCGGGCTGGGCCCAGCCAGGAATCCACTGGGAAGTGCTCTTGCCTGGCTTCCTGAGCCTCAGGGCTGGACTGGACACAGCGCTCCTATCCGGGTGGCTTCAGCGGCTGGGCTGGCCTGGGCTGGCCTGGGCTGGCCTGGGAGTCTGGAGCAGAAGTTTCTTTAAAGAAGCTACTCAGTTCTGTGGGTGGCACAGATCCAAAAATTTCATATATATTCAATGTCAGACTGAGCATTTTTCTCTGTGCTAGCAAAATCCCTTTACATAATTAGCTCATTTAAGCCTCTCATCTTTACGAGGCAGGATTATTATCATTTTACACTCAGTTGAGGAAACTGAGTCAAAGAGAGAGATGAAACCTACCTGAAATCACACAGCCAGTAAGTAGAGGGGCTGGGAATGAACCCAGAGCCCTCCTATCCCAAGGTCCAAGTTCATGGCCGCTAGCAAGCTTAGAGCCAGCACAGAAGGCGATGAAGAGCACAGACCCTGTGCCTTGCTGCCTGGCTCAGATGCCAGCTCTGCCACTTTTCAGCCATATGACTTTAGCAGGTTGCAAAACCTCTCTGTGCATCAGTTTCTTTGAGAGTAAAATGAGATAATAATAGGAGCTAGCACATGAGGCTGTGTGGATTAAATCAGTTAATGTACGTGAGTGCTGAAAACAACCCCTGGTAGATATATAAGTGCTGTGTGTCTGCTGTCGTACGTCCTAAATATGATTTCTCACTCCTGCACAGTCTTGTTTTGTGAACCCCTGAAACCCGTGCCAATTATTTTGGAAAGAGTCTTTCTGGAGGAGGTCAGCAGATGCCACTTCCCAGCAATTGTGTCTTCTTCCCTTCCAGCTGTACATTGCTAAGTGATACCTGCTTCTTGCAAAGGTGCTAGGCCTTGCTTCCAGGGCTGGGGGGGTACCATGTTATCCAGAGGAGGTGGTGCCCACCCAGCCGCTGCCAGATGGGTGACTGGGCACCACCTTTGCTGCTGATGTCACTGGCACTCTCCAGGCAGAGGTGGCTCTGCTCTCTGAAACCGTCATTGTGCCGGAGCCATTTGGGGCCACAGCCAGCCACCTGCCTGCAGGGCCTAACATAGCATTTAAGGGAATTGGCTTCTGATTTTCCCCCCAGAATCCATGAACTCATGGGAGGCTGCACTGTGGGTCAGAAATGAGAATTAACTCTCCTCTCCAGCACCCGAAGCCCTGTTATCATCCCCCAGCCCCATCTTCCTCATTCCCCAACTCTGTTTCCTCCCCACCTCCTTCAGTCAGAGGTCCTAGAACCAACCCGACTCCCTGCGAAGGCCCGTGGGATGGCCTGGGGGGGCTGCACTCTAACACCCGGCATGTGCAAATCCTGGGAAGATGCTCAGAGTTATCAGCATCCTCTCAAAAGAGGTTCATGACCTGAAAACATCAGGGATGCTGCCTTCCTTAGGATGAGCCAACCTGTTAGGTTAGGTCCTCCAGCAAAGGCCCCAGATAGAGTTATGTGTGCAGAGGCCGAGTAACTCCCACGGAGGGCCAGGGGAGACGTGAGCCAGCCCCACAGACAGCTCTGGAGCACAGACCACCCTGGAGAGGAATTCTGTGGTGGGCAGAAATGCCAGGCCTTTGGGCCACCGCCTTGCTCTGATGTGGGCCTGGGCCATCTCAAGGAGAGCACTGTCCTTTTTGAAAGCTGAGGCTTAGTCTGACAGGCTGCAAGGGGCAGCCGTCAGCAGCCACGGTCCCCATAGCTGGGCCTGGAGTCCTTCCTGGAAGGGGAGCACGGGGCACGGGGCATGTTGCACGGCCCTGGGCAGCCGCTGTGCACAGCTCTGATGGACCCTCACCAAGGTCCATCAGACCCGCCAAGGCAAATCTGAATCCTAATGCAGCCCCATCTAAGCCAAGCTGGGACTCTTCCACTCTTAACTTAAAAAATGCCCTCTTCTAGGCCGGGCGCAGTGGCTCATGCCTGTAATCCCAGCACTTTGGGAGGCTGAGGTGGGCGGATCACAGGTCAGAGGATCACGAGGTCAGGAGATTGAGACCATCCTGGCCAACATGGAGAAACCCCGCCTCTACTAAAAATATATAAAGCAGCTGGACGTGGCGGTGAGTGCCTGTCATCCAAGCTCCTCGGGAGGCTGAGGCAGGAGAATCGCTTGAACCAGGGAGGTGGAGGTTGCAATAAGCCAAGAGGGCGCCACTGCACTCCAGCCTGGAGACAGAGTGAGACTTTGTCTCACAAAAAGAAAAGAAGAAAGAAAGAGAAAGAAAGAAAGAAAGAGAAAGTGAAAGAAAGAAAAGAAAGAATGAAAGAGAGAGAGAGAAATAAAGAGAGTGAGAGTGAGAGAGAGAATGCCCTTTCCCAGATGCTAGGTCCTGAACTTGACCTGGGGAAGAGAAAGACAGGGCCATGCTTGAGCAGGAGAAGCTAGGTGAAGGGAGAGAATCTTTACCTTATGAACGAGTTGTACACATGTTATTTGTTGTTTAGAGAGTGGAAAACATTTAGTCCTGGAAATCCTACTATAAGTGGGGGGACGAGTCCAGGCTGGACGCGGCTGACCCCATCAGACAGGAGAAACAGGCCAGCACACAGGAGGGAACCAGTCTGGAAGGGTGTCCCAGGGCTTCCACGTGGCCTAGGACTAGAGAGACCTCGCAAGGGGCCAGGTTCTGAGTGGGTCTACAGTAGGGAGGGGCCCCGCCGCAAAGGGACTCAGTCTTGCGCCAGGGAGGTCAAGTCGCCTCTTGATCAACGGGATTTCTCGCCTACACTTGGCACCGTCAGCAGCCCAGGCGCCTTTCCAGTCACCCTCGCGGGAAGGCTCATCCAGTCTGGAAGGAGGGAACCTTTTGGTTGACCTGTAGCCTACCGGTGCCTGCCACCCAGGGCGCGGGCGCCCGCAGCAGCGAGCTTGTGGACATCCTGAGAGCGGCCGCTAGATGGCGCGTCCGCCCTGCCTACTCAGGAGCCCCGCGCAGGGCCCGCGTGCGGGAGCCTGGCTAATTGCCCTCTAATGAGAAGGCTGCTCCGAAGTACCATGCTCGCAGGGAGAGCCCCGGGCTCCTATCAAAGGGAATGGCTTAGTGACCCTCTAACGGGAAGAAGCTTCCCACACAGCATCAATTAAACACGGTAAATGTGACCTGAGTGAGAAAACATCTGAAGGATAGAATATTGAGTTGTTGCCACTGACAAGTATCAAATCACCCATTCTGGTCTGCGTGGCGTGTACAGTTGACCTCGAACAACACGCTCTCGAACTGTGCGTGTCCACTTATAGGTGGACCTTCTTCTGCCTCTGCCACCCCTGAGACAGCGGGACCACCTGCTCCTCCTCAGCCTGCTCACGAAGACCACAAGGCTGAAGACCATTATGGTGATGATCCACGTCCACTTAATGAGTAGTAAACATATTTTCTCTTCCTTATGATTTTCTTAATCACATTTTATTTTCGCTTACTTTATCGTAAGAATCTAGTACATAATACATTAACATACAAAATATGTGTGAATCAACTGTTTATGTTAACAATAAGACTTCAGTCAACAGTAGGCTGTTGGTAGTTCACTTTCAGGGAGTCAAAAGTTATACATAGATTTTTTTAACTGTGTGGGGATTGGCACCCCTAAAGCCTGCATTAGTCAAGAGTTAACAGTCAACTAGTCAACTGTAGATGAGTCCTGCAACAGTTCTCAATTTTTTTTTTAAGATAGAGTCTGTCACCCAGGCTGAAGTACAGTGCCATGGTCTCGGCTCACTTCAACCTCCACTTCCAGGATTCAAGCGATTCTCCTGCCTCAGCCTCCCAAGTAGCTGGGACTATAGGTGCATGCCCCCATGCCTGGCTAAATTTTGTATTTTTAGCAGAGACAGGGTTTCCCCATGTTGGCCAGGCTGGTCTCGAACACCTGACCTCAAGTGATCCACTAGCCTCGGCCTCCCCAAGCTGAGGATTACAGGCACGAGCCACAGTGCCTGGCCAGTTCTCAAATATTCTGAGATCAAATGGAGTCTGCCCTCCACCTGGCAGGCTGAAGGCTGGGGCTTGTGGAGATGTGGTGTCTGTTACCCCAGACATTGAAGGTGACCTTGCCTCTTACTAACTTTTCTCATCAGTACCACTTGGACACTCACCCTCATGAGGACATGGATTATAATGTGGAGGTTAAATAACATGGTCACTGATAATATTTTCTATACTGTCTGTATGCAGGGCAGTCTTAAAGATCTGGACCACAGCAGAGCTGACTCAAATAAGAATATGCCCAGATAGGGGGTATTTGGGAAGAGACTGTAGAACAAGGGAAAAAGGAAACCGAGGTCCCGAGCAGATCCATAGTTCCAAATTCTGAACTGCTTGAGGACATGTAGATACAGGATGCTGTTATGCTCTTAAGGCTGTGGCTTGGTACATTATTTCCTGGATTCCAAAAATAGTGGTCTCCTAAGCAATGGATTTGCTTTTATGTTAAACGTTCATCTGTTTCCCTTTCCCAGTTAACTCCTAGAGCCAAACTCATGGCCCCCAGGAAGGAACCATATAAACCTGCACGGTGTACTTTTAATTTTCCTCACCTTGTTCCCGACTCCATTGTATGTTGCCACTCTTCTTCCTTTTCTTTTTTGCTCGGGCTTTTAGGACATATTTAACTTTTATTTTATGTCTCCTCTGCAGACTACCTTAAATCCTTTTTGGAACAGAGCAGAACACAAAATGAAATAGGTGTCAGATACATTCTCTGTGCGGCTTTGCGTCGGGTCAAAGGGTTCATGAATGGTTGTTACTTGTAATCTTTTGTAGGAAAAGAGGATTTTAAAATTCTCTGCCAGGCTTCCAAGTGGTGACATTCTCCTGGACGGCTCATTTACTATTTCCTTTCATTTTTGTTAACCTTTGACTCGGACACCTCTGACTAGTATCTTCCAGACTTTTCTCTTTTGCATGTAATACACAAAGCCCTCTTTTTCTGATTTTCTAATTTCAGAAAGTATATTTTAATTTCTCAGAGAACTTAGGTAGCTGATTGAAAAAAAAGGAGGGGGGTATAAATTTAAACTTTTTTCCATCAAGGGTATTGCAAACTAGCAATACCATTTCACCAGTCTGGCTGGCGCTTTCAAAACCTATCAAGGAACAAGGAGAAAGTCATGGCAGGGTCAGTCAAAAATTAGTCTATCGCCAGGCATGGGGGGTCGTGCCTGTAATCCCAGCACTTTAGGGGCCAAGAGGAGCTGATCACTTGAGCTCAGCAGTTCCAGACTAGCCTGGCCAACATGGCAAAACCCCATCTCTACCAAAAATACAAAAATTCCCCGGCATGGTGGCGCACACCTGTAGTTGCAGCTACTCTAGAGGTTGAGGCAGGAGAATTGCTTGAGCCTGGAAGGCGGAGGTTGCAGTGAGCTGAAATCGTGCCACTGTACTCCAGCCTGGACAACAGAGCAAGACCCTGTCTCGAAAGAAAGGAAAGGAAGAAGGAAGGAAAGGAAGAAAGGAAGAAAAGAAGAAAGGGAGAAAGGGAGGAGAGGAGGGGAGGAGGGGAAGAGGGAAGGAAGGCTCCTCATCTATCCCCTAAGTGATATATGTGGCTGCTCTTGCTATTACAAGTATTGGGAAACTTCTCGAAGGCCTCAAAATTTCTGAAACTCAAAGATTCCTCCCAAAATCCAGACACAGTAGGTGCTCAGTGCTATCTGTTGAATGAATACATTTATTAATGAAGCCAAACCAAGAAACTGGGGAGGAATTAATGAATTCACTGGGTCTGTTCATGGCAATTCTATTATCTGAGGCCCCAGATGGGACCGATGTACTTTCAAAGACATCAGTCTTTGAAGATTTGCTAAACTGCTGCTGTGGTATTCTCAAGGAGAGAGGGGCTGAGCAGACGTGGCTGGTCTCTGGAGAAGGGCAGTTTTGAAGCAGAAAGCATCAGTGGACCGGGAAAACTTCTTTGCAGAAGTCCCTGGAAATGCCATTATTCTATAAAACGGGCCCTTCCCTTTCCTCTTCCACCCACCCGCCCCCTTCAAGTAGAAATAACTTGCTTCATTCATTCCAGGAAGGAAATCCAAGACCCCAGTCCTACAGCCTCTCCCTCCCTATGCCGCCTTCTGAATGTGGGTCCTGAGAGTTTGGTGTTTTCCCCCTGAAAGATTTTATGTCATTGGCCAGGCCTGAAACGCTTAAAAGAACAAAGAAAATAATTCATCTGTGGGTTTGGCCTGTCTGAACAACAGATTTCTCTAACCCAGAACAAAAGCTGGACTTCCCAAGGACACACATTTGTAATTAAAATATGCCTTTCTATCTGAAAATTTCACCAGTTGGTGTTTCTTTTCAACTCGGCGGACACATCTCTTTCTCCCTGGCTCCCGGCTCCTGTGCCTTTGCGTTGGCTTCTTTTTCAGGATCTTGGAGCACCCAAGCCTGGTGGGGCCTGGCTTTCGAAGCAGCAGCAGACAATGCTTGGGTGAGGAGGCTCTCAGCAGGCTGGAAACGTTTCCTCCCCTCTGCAGCCTCCCTCCAAGCCTGAGGGAGATGCTTCCCCTCCTGCGTTTACGAAGCACTAAATTTACGAAGTCATTAATTCTCTTCATAAAGAAGGAGCCTAATGGAGTTTTCTATTAGTCATTGAGATCACAGTTATAACCCTGAAAGATCAAGAACGCAATCAGGAGTCTAAATTGAAGTGGGAGCGGGCGGGGGGGACAGCAAAGGCGTTTATCCTCTTTAGCTGTCAGACTTCTCCTGTTTTAAAGGGAAATACTGTGCATCTCTTAATCGCATTTATTATTATTTTTCCTTCTCAGAACGTTCAGAAATGCGGTGCAGGCGCACACGGATCCATCCTCCAGGCAGGTTTCTCAGGGGATGGTGTTCTTTGTCCTCGAAGCTGAAGCTACCCAAAGATCCCCCCAGAATCTGAACATGGTAGGTGCTTCGTGCTGTGTGTTGAATGAATATGTGAACTAATGCAGCCAAACTGAGAGGCTGGGGAAGAATTAATGAATTCATGGGCCTGTTTGTGGCAATTCTCTGACCCGAGGGCCCACATGGGACTGATGTGCCTTCAAAGACGTGAAGACTTGCTAAACTGTTGCTGTGTAGCACATCTTCTAGGGTGAGTTTCTAGGGTGTTTCTAGGGTGAGCGATCACCTTAGGGAGAGCCAGGGTCAGGGTCACGGCCCCCACAAGACCAGGCACACAGCCCTGGGGTGTTCTGGATGGGAAATCTGGAAAAAGAGGATGCTGCTTTCCCAGTGCTCAAATTACTCAGGCCTCCAGGGAGTCCCTTAACCCATTCGGGGCCACAGAGCTGCAGGGAGCCATCCTGCCCTGAGTCTGCTCATGTGTTTGCAAGCCCAGGCTCTGGGCTTTGGGCGGAGGAGACAGGTGTATTCCTAATTGAGAGAAGATTCGCTGCACAGAGTCCGAGGAACGGACTCCTCGGGGGCCTTACAGACCCTTGGTGGCTCAGTGGTGAGCCCAGCAAAGACATCTTTTAAATTCGGTGTAGCCTCATCTTCCAGAGAATGCCCTGAGACAGCAAGGGAAGCTGTGCTGGCGGGAAAGCAGCAGTTTTCAAAATACACCGACAGATCTGCACCAAGACCACCAGGAAGGGAAGCTCATTTGAAATGTAGACTCTGCCCCCACGACTGCCGCCGTCAGCAGCTCCTGCAGAACCAGAATTTGTAATGCTGGGGAGTAGGGGAGGTCGGTCTTCACTCCAGGAAAGAGACTTAAAGGGTTTCTTCACCTGTCTCTGGGCCCCCAGCAAGTGCAGCCCTCCCAGGCTCAGGGGGTGGTGCCAGAAGACTCCCCTTTCAGGTGTAGGAACCCTGGGTTCCACAAGGGGGATGTTGCCAGCAGCTGCCTGGGACCCCTGGGGCACCCCTACCGGTGAAGCTGGTCAGCATTTCAGAGGTTTCAGTCCTTCCCGACTCTGGAATCTAGTGCGTGTGGTCCTTGTTCTTACCTCCTCGCTCCTGCGTAAGATCCAAGTGCAGAGTAGCCTCTCCACTGGCCCCTCCATGGTGTTTCAGGTACTAGACAGGGGCTCTGTCTCCCTTGGCTACCTGCTTGGCGCTTGGGGTGCAACCCTGTCCTGTTCACATCCCTGCGAGGAACTTCCCTGAGTGGTTGTCAGTGGGAGAAATGTACAGGGGGGCACCAGGATCAGGGCTCATTTATGGGAAGGAATTCCCAACCTCTGGCCAACCAGTGAGATCAGGGCATCTTGAAGACTGTAGCACCTTGGCGGGACCCAACTCCTTGGGTAGCCTTTTTGAAGGATGCTCGGACGTTTATCTTGTGTTAGTCTCCGCTGGGCCTTGCCCGTGCTGTTCGAGGCAAGCAGCTGGAGCCAAACCCTGGCCCTGCGCCTCACAGCTGTGTGACCTTGGGTCCATTACTCCCCTTCTCTGAGCCAGTTTCCCTGTCTAAAGCTGGTGCTGAAACATGTCTGTTCCTTCTCCCCTCCTCCAGCGTTTCACACTGTGCACCCACACTGGAAACTTAGGGATGTTCCTGGATCCTCAGGGAAATGGTATCAAGGCACCACTCTAATTGCCTAAGTGTGACAAGCGATCTGATATGCCTGGTATTTGTTCCTGAGTCTGAGCGGAGATCGTTATTGTTCATCTTTTAAAGCAACAGGTCGCCCAGTCTGTTGACGATACCTCCCATCAAGACATATGCTCCACCAAGCTAGGAGCGAAGGATGCCAGAGCCGTCTCGCTTCTTGGATTTTCTTCTGCGCCCCACCATGCCGGGGTGGCTCTGAGCATGGTAAATATTTAAGCACACGTCTTGTGTGACTGTCACAGATCCGGATGCACCGGGAGCCATAGAGCCACAAGCTGGCACCTGTCTAAGTGTCCCGGCTTCAAGAGACGGTGTTTGTGCCAACACGGGGAGTCTGTTGGCGACTAGCGGCTGATAGGTAGCAGAATTCTGTGGTCTGTTAATTGTCTTGGAAGCAAATCCTTGAATTGGGAGAAAGAGAAAGCAACTGTAATTAAAGCTTCCCTCGGGCAGAATTTCCCTGAGCAGGCAGTTGGCACATTTCTGTGTGTGCCCGTTAAGCTCCAGGCACTTTACATACACTGAAACTTTCAATCCTGGTAACAGCCTGAGAAGAGTTATTGTCACCACCCAAGAAACAAAGGCTCAGAGAGGTTAAATGGTCTGCTCAGAGCTCTACAGCTACTCAGTGTCAGACTAGGGAATGAAGCCAGAGTTGGGAAAAACACCCACATTTTAACTATGAAAAGAGAGTTGATACCACCAGTTTAAAACCCTGGTGCCTGTCACCAATGTTGCTCAGACACTGAGATCCTTGAGACCGGGGAGGAGGCTGGTATTTGCAGGGAATGTCTTCGGCTTCCACCACGAGGTCAGATGCTAAACCATGTGCTGATGCCTCATAGATGCCCACTGGGGAAATAGATTCTGTCATATCTCAAGGTATGTATCTATTAAAACCCAGGGGAATGGAAAGACAGCAGAGAAGAAAGAAAGTAGAGCGATGCAAGATGAGGGGGCTGTGCTGCCTGCAGTAAACAGAACCCAGGAGGCTGATGACAGCAGAGATGGAGGCTACCTCCCCTCCCTCTCTGCCCCTGCCATTCCCAGCATTCAGCCCCTGCTCCCTGAACGGCCCTTCCTGCCACTTGGAGGAGACCTCACACATGACACGGCCATTGTCAGGCTCCAGGAGTCTGAATAGGAACCACCTGATACGTGATGAGTCTACAGTGTTGTTTTACATTTTATTTTACTTACCTTATTTATTACTTTTAGGGGCAAGGCCCCACTCTGTGACCCAGGCTGGAGTGCAGTGGCACAGTCAGCTCAATCCTAACTCACTCACTGCAGCCTCAGAGTCCTGGGCTCGAGTGATCCTCCCACCTCAGCCTCCCAAGTAGCTGGGACTATAGGCATACACCATCAGGACCAGCTAATCTATTATTATTATCTGTAGAGATGGGGTTTTGCTTTGTTGCCCAGGCTGATCTCCAGCTCCTGGCTTCAAGCAATCCACCCATTTCAGCCTTCCAAAGTGTTGGGGTTACAGGAATAGATATCGTGCCCAGCAAGGTTACAGTTTAAAATAATCACAGAAGTCTCTTTCTGAGAGAGTTCAAAAACCAATGTTATGGAAATTCTGCCAGAAAGATGAATAAGAGCTGGATTTGCGGAAGGTTTTAAGAAAGAGGGACTGGAGTGGGACCCTCACAGGTAACTAGGGTACAGATAGTTGGGATGGGACTGAGGAAAGAAGCTTCTGTGTGTGTGCCTGTCCTCATAGAGGATGACAGTGTAGGAAGGGAGAGGACATAGAGCTCCCACTGGGCACCAGGGGAGGTGAAGGCGGTCAGGCAGTGCAGAAGATCACGTAGGGCCTCAAGAGCTACTTCTAGTGACAGCTGTATTCTGGGTGCACTTGTGGGGTCTGCTGAAGGGTTTTCGAATAATAGGATGAAATCAGCTAGAAATACCAGTGGGTCTGTCTGTAAGACCAGGACCTGCCTTTAGGTCTCCAGCATGGTGCATACTCAGGTGTTACGCATGTGTTGAACTGAATTTTGGTTTGCAGATGGATAGGAAAGAACAGGGATATTTGATCAAGTGTGAATCCTATTTGCCCACTCTTCATTGGAATGGGAAGTTAATGGTTGCCAACCCCTCAAAAGACAACAAACCCCAGTAGTCACAAAGGTTATGAAGTCATCTCAGGTTGATCTCTCTTTGCTGCCTATAACTTTTCCTGGTAAATAATAAATGTTT
Source organism: Plecturocebus donacophilus (assembly GCA_004027715.1). Taxonomy (NCBI): domain Eukaryota; kingdom Metazoa; phylum Chordata; class Mammalia; order Primates; family Pitheciidae; genus Plecturocebus; species Plecturocebus donacophilus. The sequence goes on from PVKP010005407.1 coordinate 40,515, forward strand.
CAACAAGTGCAAATCAAAATAACACTTCTTTTGCTCCTGGTTTATAAATGAGTCAGTGCTGAATTCTGATGGTAAGAAGCAAAGCCCTGTGATAGTCTGAGAAGCTTGCCTCAGAGTCTATGTCTACCCTTGGTTCTGGTCTTCCATGTTTGCTTCCAAAGCCAACCCCACGTGTGGAGAGCTGCTGAACTGAATGAATACTTAGCTGCCAAAATGTACCCAAAATTGTGCAGCAGAAATAATAGTAACATGACATACAGAATGCTAAGAAATAGTTAGCAAGTGTAATATGGAGAAACGCGAGCAGAAAAGCAGCAAGTGCATCGGTGCATTTGTTGGTGATGGTGGGGGCACCCTAGCCTTGGGAGCCACTGGAGCAGGGAGTCAAGTTTGGACTGAACATTCCAACTTGTCTGCCATATGCTTCTCTCTGCATTTTGGCTTCATTCTCATCAAAGCGTTGTTGACCCTTTTTCCCAGCAGGCACACAGTCTGACCACCGGCAGCTTCGAAATTCTTCTTCCTCCCCCAAAAAGGAACATTTTTCTTTTCTTTTCTTTTTTTTCTCTTCTTTTCTTCTTTTCTTTCTTTTTCTTTCTTTCTTTCTTTCTCTTTCTTTTTTGAGGTGGAGTTTCTTTCGCTCTTGTTGCTCAGGCTGGAGTGCAATGGCACAAAAGCAATTCTCCTGCCTCAGCCTCCCAAGTAGCTGGGATTACGCATGTGCCACCATGCCTGGCTAATTTTTTGTATTTAATAGAGACGGAGATTTCACCATGTTGGTCAGTCTGGTCTCAAACTCCTGACCTCAGGTGATCCTCCCGCTTCGACCTCCCAGAGTGTTGGGATTACAGGCATGAGCCATTGCACACCGCCAAAAAAGAAACACTTCTTCCCCACCAGCAGCAGCACAAATAAATCTCAGGTCGGTGTCCTCCCTCAAGGGGACTGTGGCCAGGGAAGTGGAGACACAGAAAGGGAAGACAACTCCCTTTTGGACCACATTGCTGGAGCCCGGGGACCAAAGGCAGTTCTGTCAAAGACGGTAGAAGGACACAAAGGACTCCTTCTGACCCAGGAAGCCAACTGAAGGATGTGCATACCAGCTTTTTGTGAATGGAGGCCTGGAAGCATTCTGTCATTCTCCTGAGTGACCCTGCCTGGGTTTCTGGGTCCCTTCCTCCAGCTACTTCTGATTCCTGATGATCGAAAGATCCCACTTATTTTTTCACCTCTTTGAGTCACACTCCCATCTCTGCTGAGTCATCAGCAGTCACCGATGCCTGCAGTTAAAAATTCAACCTTTCATGGGTACAGAGAAAGAATAAATAAGACCCAGCATTTGCTAGCACAACAGGATGACTATAGTAAAAAATAATTTAATTGTACGTTTTAAAATAATTAAAAGAGTATAATTGGATTGTTTGAAACACAAAGGATAAATGCTTGCGGTGAGGGATCCCCTACGTACCCTGCTGTGATTGTTATGTTACGGCATGCCTGTGTCAAAATATCTCATGTAACCCATAAATATATACGCCTAGGATGTACCCACAAACACTTTAAAAAATCAACCAGAGTTAACATTGTTCCAGGCAGGCACAACAATGAGACATGATGAGAAGAAATGATGAGCTACAATGCATATTTTCTCTGATAAAGCTATGTAATACAGAAACCTTGGTTTTCTGGTTATCTGGCCAGTAGAAATCCTCTCATGCCCTTGGTTATCAAATAGACCTCACATTCTGTCAGTAAAAGAATTGTGGAAATCTCCAGCTTAAAAATGCAAGGTGTGGGTGAAATCAGATTAGGTTTGATTCAATCGTTCATCAGCAGTTCACAGATGTGTCCCCTAATGACTAGGATTTTGATGTCCTCAGCCAAGGTAAGTGATCAATTAGGTCATAGGTCATTGCCATCCCTAGTGGTTAAAGCTTGGCCGGGAACAATCCGACTTATTAAGAGAAAGGCCTTGCCGAGGGGTAGAATGTTGATTTCATTTAGGGATAGTACAATTGTATCTGCACATTCTGCATTCCACTGTTGATATAGCCTGAGCCTGCCTGGCTGGTTGCAATTGTTTAAAATCCTCTGGCACCATTGATCCCTAATTGACCCCAAATTCCTGAGCGCCAGGAGTAGCCCTGACTTGTTTATCACTGGCCCTGGGTGTCCACTGAGTTCCGCTGAGCTCAGCCACAAAGGCTGCCCTCTGACTGTGAGTCAGCCAAGCCCAAGGCCAGCCAAGCTCATGGCCAGTCTTGGGGCGGGGGTGGGGGGGGGCCTCCTCCAGTTTTCAGCAACAACAGAGCCTCCCTGTAGCTAAAATGTATATTTTCTCTTATGAAGCCACGTAATGCAGAAGCATTAGTTTTCTGGTTATCTGGCCAGTAAGAAATCTGGTCACCCCCTTGGTTATCAAATAGCTGGTTGCTGCTGCCTAGGCTGGCTATAACTTATAAAAATGTGGAAGGTGGTTCACCTCACTCAATGACAAGCTGCCCTTTTGTCCTGGGGGTACCTCGCAAGCCTTAGCGAGCTGGCTTTGAAAGTCTTGCATGGGTGAGTGGGTGCCTGGCTGGGTGCAGCTGATGCCCCCATCCCTGATGACAGGTGTCCCCAGTGTCATCTTTATGTATAGAGAAAAGTGAGTTAGTGCTTTGAGAACTGAGCTGTGCACACAAATAGCAAACCAGAACTCTCTCTGGTCCCAGCTGGCTCTGTTGGAGTGAGCTGAGATTCTGGGAAGCCACATTTGCTGTGGGAATGCATGCTGCAGTTTGGTCAAAGGTACCTTGACAGCCTGAAGAGGACTGCATTTAAGCTCTGCACTAAGGCAGTGGGGAGCCTGAGTCCAACATTTATCAGGTGTTTCCTATAAAGATCTAGAGCGCAAAGGCTGTCTGGGGACCTCCCTCACAAATATCGCAGCACACATTCATCTGGTCACACTGGCACTTGTTAGCTCTCAGGCAGATTCAGATTGAGGGTTGGGGGGGAGGGTGTTCCCTCCAAGAATCCGGCTGGCCTACCTTGAAAATCAAAGCTGCAGGGTCAGATGCAGACAGGAGGAACAGGGCTAAGCCTCGGAAACAATTTAAATACTTTGAACAGAATGGCTCCGCAGTTGAGGACAAAAATATGCTTTTCTCTTAAACTGCAAACCTGGAATGTGCCCCCTGATGATTATAAGCAGGGTCCACACTCAAGTGATGAGAACCAGGCTCATGCTCTGCATATGGTGTCCAGGCTGCAGGGCAGCTGTGCCTTAATGAGGTCCAGAAGCCTACCCGCTCCCCAGCAGCCCTTGGGAGTGAGGGCATCCAACACAGTTCCCAAGGGCTCCCGCCCTACTTGGAGGCTTGGCACTCTGCCCATCTGACCCCAGGGCTCTGCACATATGCACCAGAGTCAGCCTGGTCCCCTGTACATGGATGTTTCGGTTGGATGATGGAAAAGGGGTATGGTAGAGGAATCAGAGCATCTGAACAGACAGAGTTTTTCCCAGGGCCTCCTCCCTGGCTCAATCCGTGACCTGCCTGCATCCAAATCTCTCTCTCTCATTACCACACTAACTGCATCTGCAAAATGCAGATATACTTCGCTGTTTTTGCACTTGGTAGAAATGATATCTTTTTTTTTTTTTTGGAAACATAATAAAGCCCAGTGATAACACTGCTACAATAATGTAAGATCAGATGGGTATAAATAAGGGAGATTGATGCCCTCTGCAGCAGATTTACCTGGTCATTCCATCCACCCCATTGTAACACAAGCCTACACCTTTTGAAGCCTGAATTTTTGGGGTCCTACTTAGGAGGTTATCATATTTGCTAAGACCTTGAAGTGTGTATAGAAATATACAAAGCATGCACAGCCACTCTCCCCCTGCAGCCAGGACCATGTTGGTGAGATGAAGCGCTGATGAGATGCTGCTGCTAAGGGGATTTCAGCCTTAAGGAGCTCAGCTTTTGAATGCTGGCAGGTCACTGTCACTAACCAGCAGTCCCTGAAGCATAGAGCAGTAGTGAAAGAGGGTACATGTGTCCTAGGTGATATCAGCCTCTTGTGGAGGTGGGGGCCAGAAAATGGCTCCATGGCCAGCCTGGACACCATATTCAGAGTGTGGGGTTGGTTCCCATGCTCTGGAGTGTCGATTCTGCCGGTAATCATCAGAGGGCACATTCCAGGTTCTTGTTGATGAGAAAAGCATATTTATTACTACAACTGAGAAATGAAGACAGAACATTTGTTCTAATCTCCAGAGGACAGCAGACCCAGACCTGCCCTTGTTGACAAGCTGCCTCCTCACACGCCTCTGGGAAGGGAAATGTGGCAGGTATTTAATTCTCCCCCATGTTGTGTTGGTAGATGTGACAATGGCACCAGACCCAGCTGCTCTCTGAATGCACAACTGTATTTTCCAGCTGTGTCCCTCAGCACCATTGTCACAGCCATCGCTCCCGAGGGATGGAGTGCTCTTGTGGGGAGGACACCTGCTCATCACACCTTCGCTTTGTTGTCACTGTCAAATGGGAATGCTCTCAGCACAGGGCTTGCTTCTCGGGTGCCTTGACGCAACTAGGGCATCAAGGAGCTGCGATTCCTGAACAAGAAAGAAATGCACCTTCCACAGCTTCAGCGTAACCAAGGGAGATATCAGCTACAGAGGGGGATGAGAAGAAGGTACTGATTTTCCACGTTTAATATTCTTCAGACTTTCCAGCAAAGCATCACAGTAGAGATGAAGCCTGGCTGCTCTCTTAGAGGAAGTTTGCTCCACTGTCTGCAGTCCTGGCCTCTTTAGAGTCATAGATCTCTCCAGACTTAATTCCAAAGCTGCTATGGTCTTCCTCAGAGGGGCACCTCACAAATAGGTCAGCAGCCCAAATCCCATTGTCACAAACAGAATTCCTGTGCATTTCTTTCTACCTTCAGGCTTCACCCACAGAGAGTGCATTCCAGAATAGACTAGAATGTTCCAGAACTTTCTGGGAATTCTAGAATGCCTGTACCCTCCTACTGGGAAACCCAGCTTTCTGCTGCAGCACTCTTACAGATTTCAGAATCCCCCACCTACAGGTTCTTCACCCACATGAACTGCACTGGAGTTCAGAGATGAGGTGTACTTTCCCCAGACTGAGTGTCTCTGTTACTTCACTGCCCACAGTCTCCTGCTGCTCAGAATTTTCTATCCTGTACCTCCTTTCCTCCAATTATCAATCACAGTCCAAGTGGATGTGTGAGAGGCACACCTGGGAGTGTTGTAAGCGATCAGTGGCAAAGGCAGGCCTCCCTGGTCACCCAAGGCAGATATGTGCCTTGATACAGATAATGTGCAGATATGTGCAGATAAGCTTGATACAGCTTTTACTACATGACATTGCAACGGTTGGAAGCCTCTTTCCTAAAAAGTAATAACTATCATTTATTGAGCACTTCCTATGTGAAAGTGTTCAACATACATTATTTATAATCCCACGAGATAGGCATCCCTTGTCCCCTGCAACAGGTAAAGAAGACACTAAGTCTCAAAAAATGTAAGTTAACATCAAGGTGCCACAGCCTAGTAGAGAAATCAATTTGGCTGGGCAGGCCTGGTTCCAAAGCCGACCTTGTCTTCCTGCTTTGCCTTGTTACTCAGCGTCCTGGCAGCCTGTAGTTCCAGGCTGAATCTTTCCTCTGTGTCCTGAGGTTTTGCCCCAGGATGTGAGACTCTCAGTGTTAAAACAAGAACAGCATGTCACTCCTCACGGGAACAGGGACACCTGGACGTTAAGGCAGGTCTGAGGCTTAAAATGTGGATGCCAGGCTGTGTGGAGGAAGGAGGAAGAACACGCCTTGTAGACCAGGACAGCTGTAGGATGGGGATTCCTGCCCCAGGGAAGGATGGACGGTACAAGGGGGCGAAGAAGGGACTGTCCTTTGTCCTACACTTTGAGAATAAATATCGAGTTCCCCCTTTTCAGCGGGTCCCAGCTTTAGCCTCCAGGCCAGAGCACAGCCCTGATCATGTGCAGGGTGTAGACAGGACTTGCTAGTGGGCTGGGTTTGTCAAGTATGAGAGAAATCGTCCTGAGGTTTTCTTCTATTTTTAATGAATCCAAGAAATATAAAGCTAGTTACATTTTTAAAAAATATTCATGGCTCCATTGGACTTGAATTCTTCCAATGCTTCTCTCTGAGAAGGCTTCAGGGCCCACCTGCCCTAAAACATAAGCCGAAGTCCTTAGGGTGATCGCCCCACCACAAAAGTGTTTTGCAGTTTCTCCTATGCCTCTGCATGTGCTGTGGCCGCAGCCTGGCCCAACCTCCCCCTCCCACCCACTCCCTGCTCCTCGTCATCATCCCGGTCCCCATGGTGGCTGCTGGACCACTCACTCACAGTCTTCCTGCTCATTGCTTTCCTGTCAGGGTGAGGTGGGCTTTATCTCTCCGTGTCGTAGATGTGTGCTTAGCTCACCCTCTAGGCTGGGAGCCCTGCCAGGAGAGGGCCAGTGAGTGCTGTTGCTGAGGTCCCAGTAGCCATGACAGAGTTTGGCATGCAGATGCTCAAGAAATGTTTGTTTTGAGGAAATGGAAATAGAGCGATTTAGGGCGTGCTGGTAATGGAAATAGCCCAGCTTGAAAGATGTTCAGGTCCAAGCTGCACCCACAGGTGACTCCAGGCTTCCAGAGGTTGAATTTCCTGACAGCTTCTAGCTGGGGCGACTGGGTTCCTAGCTGCTGTGGAGGCTGCCCCTCAGTTGCCATGGGAACCAGCCACTCACTGAGTGCCCTTTGCTGGGGCCCATGAGCCCTTACTCCCTGCTGCTGGAGCCTGCTCACAGTCTGCTGTGGGAACTGCCCAGGGGCCAGCACCTCCCTCTAGCCCACCCTTGAGGGCGCCTGGGGCCGCAGGATAGGGGCTAGACTTCTGGGGTATGGAGCCACCCTGCCTACAGTTGCTTTCATGGAGAAATGCACCTAAGTTCCAAAGTGACCGGCCAGTAAATGAACTACCTCCAGGAAATGAAGTGGCTTCGTTCTCAGCAGCCAGTGTGAGAAGGGCAAGAACCAAGAAGCAGGCCAGATGGAAACACGGAAGAGGAATCCGTTTCCTTTATCCTCAGAGTGTGTGCTGGGCTCTAGGGAAGATCCGATTCTGGGAAAGGGACACTCGGGCACTTTGTCAGACTTGCCAGGAGTGGGTTCGGGCAGAGATTTTACCAGTTGGCTTGGAGAGGCAAACAGTGGGGTAGTTCACAGATGAGGAAACTGAAGCTCAGAGAAGTTAAACAAATCCAAGTCCCTGTCTTCTTCCTGGGCCTGCACTGTCTGATCTTCCTCATAACTAGCAGTGACCATGTGGCCAGCCAATTCAGCACAGCCAGTGGCGAAGGGATGCACACTTCTTCCTGTCCTGTCCTTCAGAGTCCCCCGTGCATGCCACCAAGCTCTTATCTTCTTCTGGTGATGACCCTGGGGTGACCTTGGAAGTGACCTGATGAAGACAGCAGAACCTCCACCAGTCTGAGTCCGTGGGTGGCTGTGCCGAGGAGGACTGTCCGACCAACCTCGTCCTCTACCAGGACTGTGATCTGAACAAGAAGAAACTACCACTGTGATTATACATGTTGTTGTTGAGGTCTACCTGTTCCCACAGTTAGCCTTCCCTAACTGATACGTGAGGACTGTCCTGTCTAGCTTCAGCTTCCCTCTACCACATTTCAGAGGTCGGCCTGGTTACAGGGCAACTGATGGCATGTGAGGTATCTTGGCTAATGTTGGGCTGGTCCAGAGATGCTGGATCAGAGCTTCTCTATTCATCATGACAGCTGCTTCCTGTCTGGAGGGCTCCCAAGAAATCAGCTCCAAGACGGAATCTTTCATGTGATATGTTCTCAGGGAGATTATGGATTTGCTGCACGGTGTCTGGTACTTGAAAGGTGTTCTGTGAATACAGATGGATGGATGGATGGATGGATGGATGGGTATGTGGATGGATGGATGAGTGGATGGATGAGTGGGTGGATGGATGGGTGGGTGGATGAGTGAGTGGATAGATGGGTGAGTGGATGAATGGATTGGTGGGTAGATGGCTGGATGGATGGCTTCTACTCTAAGGCAGGGGAAGGAGAAAATGTCCTAACATGGACATGGGAGTCTCGTTGAGACACTAAAAGAGTAGGCAAGGAGAGAGGGCTGCTCACTCCAGTGACAACCCCCTCTTGCCATGTGTCAGTATGCCCCACTTGCTAGAGAAGAGCAGGAGACCAGACACAGCAGGACTGGGAGATAGCAAACGTGTGGTGTAAGTGGCCCCTGCTGCTGGGAATGTCTCTCCCCTACCCCCAGCCGGGGCATGGTTGTCATCTTAGCAAATAGAAATACAGGGTGCCCAGTTAAACTCAAATTTCAGATAACCACAAGCATCTGCCCATGCAATATCGGGAACATTTTTATACTAAGAAATTATTTATCTTGTATGTGAAATTCAGATTAACTGGGTGTCCCATGTTTGATCTGAGAACCCTAAGCCAGGCTGTCCAGCAAGCGACCCTGTATGGACAAAAGGGAGAGACAGTGGCAAGGGCTGGCTAAAGGCTACTGTTTCAGGGACTCAAGTCCTTCTGGCAGGGGCAGTTTGCCTTTTCTAAATGTCCAGGAGGCAGGAGACTGCTAGCCACTTCATCTGGCTTCTTTCCTGCATTATGGGAAGTATTCTAAGCATGGAAATGGCAGGTCTATAAATAGTGGTGTAAATAAGAGCAGAAAAAAAGAACAAAAGTATACCTTTGACCTTCAGTCCACTGGATACAGAAAGGAAGTCCATCCAACCCAGCAACTGTTTATTAAATGTGAAACACACCGTTTTATTCATAATAGGAGTTACAGAATGGACACACAGGGGACCTTTCTGTTTCTCACCCTAGGAAAAAAGTCTCTATGTGCTTTTGTTCAAGAGTCTTAAAACAAACATCATTCACATGCAGTTCCTATCACTGTCAAAAAGCTGACACAAACACAGTGTGGTCAGCACGGATGCTGGGTCAGGCTTTGTACAGACGCTGCTCTTCTCTCTTCAGATTCAACATGATTTTCGCTTATTTTCTTGACGGTTCTAGGAGTCACCGGAGGAAATTCTAGAAGTTAAGGGGATCTCACCTCACCTTTTCCTCCTGCACTAATCACATCACAAGTTTACACGAAAACCTTCATATGAGAAAAAAGGCAAGGATGCTAGAGGGATTAGTCAACCCCTTCCTGGGATGGGGGGACTGGTTGGTCACCCGGCCCCTTGCCCTGGCTGGTGCTGTGACGCCCACGTTCATAATGAGACTGAGAGCTGTACTCAACCAGCACATCGTGACAGAACCTCTGCTACCATCACGCCCATTTTCACGGGGTCACTTGTCATTGTCTCCCACTGGTGGCCCTTTTTTTTTTTTTTTTTTTTTTGAGTTTCAGTCTTGTCACCCAGGCTGGAGTGCAGTGGCACAATCTCAGCTCACCGCAACCTCTGCATCCTGGGTTCACAAGATTCTCCTGCCTCAGTCTCCCCAGTAGCTGAGATTATAGACGCCCTCCAGCACACCCAGCTGATTTTTATATTTTTAGTAGAGATGAGGTTTCACCATGTTGGCCAGGCCGGTCTCGAACTCTTGATCTCAAGTGATCCACCTGCCTCGGCCTCTGAAAGCTTTGGGATTAAAGGTGTGAGCCACGGTGCCCGGCCAGGCAGCCCCATTTTTATGCTTGCCTGTCTGCAGTCCTTGTCCCACCCAGAAGCCGGAGACATCCTTGTGACACTGTAAGGAGTTTACTCTGCGTCGATGGCGAGGCACAGATTGATTTACATGTGTAGAGCCTTGCTCCACAGCAGCGCAGAGACAGTGTGAGCGTGAGCATGGAAAGTAGAAGATCAGCTACGGCGCTGGTTCTGCCCCTTAGTGGACATTTGTCAATGTCTGGGGGCGTTTTTGGTTGTTGCAGCTCAGGCGTGGCTGATGCTCCTGGCATGTAGTGAGGAGAGCCCAGGGTTGCTGCTGACGAGGTTAGAATGCACAGGACAGTCCACCACAATGAAGGATCACCTGGCCCCAAATGTCAACTGTGCCGAGGCCAAGAAACCTCGAGCCAGGGGATTACTGGAGTAATCTAGGTGAGAGGTTACTCACTAAACAGCAGCCGAGCACCTACTGTGTGCTGAGAGCTGAGGACATAGCAATGAGTGAAACAAAGCCCTCTGCCCTCATGGAGTTTCATGCTGCGGTGATGGTGGAAGCTAGAATGGTGCTGGGGCAGCGGGGATGCTAAGAATGGTCTTAAAAATACTTTTTGAAGGTAAAACTGACAGGATTTGCTAAGAATGGAATGTGCAGTGTGAGAGAAGAGGCGTCATTGCCAACCAGGATTTCATCCTGGGTAATTGGAACGGAGTCACCGTTTACCGAGATGGGCCCACTATGGGAGAAAGGAATTGTGTGGATGAAGAATCAGAGGTTTTGTTTGGACACATAAAGCAGGGATGACGGCAATGTGATATTTTAGTTGGGAGGTTAAAAAAGGGATCTCCTTTGGAGGAGACAAATTTTAGAAATTATCAAACGAGGCAGGGCACGGTGGCTCATGCCTGTGATCCCAGGACTTTGGGAGGCTGAGGCGGGTGGATCACGAGGTCAAGAGATCGAGACCATCCTGGCCAACATGGTGAAACCCCGTCTCTACTAAAAAATACAAAAATCAGCCGGGGGTGGTGGCGTGCGCCTATAGTCCCAGCTACTTAGGAGTCTGAGGCAGGAGAATTGCTTGAACCCGGGAGGCAGAGGTTGCAGTGAGCCGAGATTGCGCCACTGCACTCCAGGTGGAGACTCTGTCTCAAAAAAAGAAAAAAAGAAATTATCAAATGTGAGGAAGATCACCCAGGTGTCTGGAGATGTGCGGCTGGCCTGAGCTCTCCGTAATTATCCGGAGGTTGGAGAAGGTCTTAGTTTATATTGTGTTGCTATAACAGAATTCCTGAAGCTGGGTATTCTGTTTATAAATTTATTTTAAAAAGAGGTTGATTTAGCTCATGAATCTGCAGGCTGGGAGGTTCAAGAAGCATGACACCAACATCTGCTCCTCACAAAATAGTGGAAAGTCAAAGGAAAGGGGCAAAACTTAGAGGAGTCCTCACTTTGTAACAACCCACCCTCAAGGGAAACAATCTATTCCCAAGAGAACGAATCCAAGAGTGGGAATTGGATTGCTACCTTGAGAACAGTACCAAGCCATTCATGAGGGATCCACCCCCATGACCCAAACACCTCCCACCAGATCCCACCTCCCAACACAGCCACAGTGGAGATCAAATTTCCACATGAGATTTCAACACAAAACTCAAGTCCCCCTCACATTGTAAAATACAATCATCCCTTCCCAATAGTCTCCAAAAGTCTTAACCCGTTCCAGCATCAACTCAAATGTCCAAAGGCCCAAGTCTCACCTGAGACTCAAGGTGAGCTCCTTCCAACTGCGAGCCTGTAAAAACAAAAACAAGCTTTTTAGTTCCAAGATAAACATTCCCATCCCAAAAGGGAAAAATCAGCCAGACTACAAGAATGACCGGTCCCACACAGGTTCAAAGGCCAGTAGACCAAACATTAAATCTTAAAGCTCCAGGTGCTACCTCTTGGGCACGCTGGTGCAAGGGGTAGGCGTTCAAGACCCTGAGCAGCCCCATTCCCTGGGTTTTGCTGGGCAGAGCCCATGTGGCTGCTCCAGGGATTGAAATTAGGCCCTGTGGCTACCCCAGGCAGGCACTACATGCTGCTAGCAGCGCTACAGTTCTGGTGTCTTAAGGGCAGCCCTGCCTCTGTGGCTCCACCAGCCTTGGTAGGGACTCCCTGGGGTGGCTCTGCCCCGGTGTCGGTTTTCTGCCTGGGCTCCCAGGCTTTCTGATACATCCTCTGAAATCTAGGTGGAAGCTGCCATGCTTCCTCTGCTCTTGCATTCTGTGTGTCTGCAGGATGAGTACCACATGGAAGCTGCTAAGGCTCAGAGCTTGCACTCTACAGAGCAGTGGCATGAGTCAAACCTAGGGCCACTTGAGCCAAGGCTGCAGCAGCCAGGATGGGGGAGCAGTGTCCCCAGGCAGCACAGAGATGTGGCATCCTGGGTTTGTTCCCCTAAACCAACCTGTCCTCCTAGACTTAGACCTCTGAGTCTGTGATGGGAGAACTGATCTTAAAGATCTGTGAAATGCCTTGGAGACCTTTTTCCCACTACTTTTTCCCATTGCTCTTTTAGCACCTGACTTCCGTTTATCCATGCTAATCTCTCTAGCAAGGGGTTTCTCTGCCTCACCCTACCCTTGGGCTCTTTCATTTTCTACCAGATGTCCCGGCTGTAATTTTCCAAATTTTTCTGCTCTGTTTCCCTTTTTCTAGTAATTCACTGTAAGCAGTTAGAAGCCCATGCACTTTGCTGCCCAGAAGTTTCTTCCACAGATTTGCTATTCCATCACTCTTAAGTTCAGCTTTCCACAGAGCCCTAGGGCATGGACTCAGTGTAGCCAAGTTTTTTGCTATGGCATAAGAAGGATGACTTTTACTCCAGCTCCCAGCAAGTTCCTCATTTCCATCTAAGAGTTATCATAAGAGTGGCCTTTATTATCCGTATTTCCATTAGCATTCTGGCTACCACCTCTTAACAAACCTCTAAGAATTTCCGAACTTTCCTTCATCTTTTTGTCTTTTTCTGAGCCCTTGCCAGAATCATCCCTGATGCTTCATTCACGGCAATACAGTCTTTTTACAGCTGCCCCTTCAAACGCTTCCAGCCTCTGCCCCCGACCCAGTGGCAAAGCCACTTCCACATTCTCAGAAATCTGCATAGCAACTTCCTACTCCTTGGTACCAATTTTCTGCCTTAGTGTCTTTTGTGTCACTGTAACAGAATACTGGAGGCTGGATCACTTGTAAAGAAAAGTGGTGTGTTTAGTTCACAGTTCTCTAGGCTGGAAAGCACGTTGGTGCCAGCATCGGCTCAGTTTCTGGTGAGGACTTTGATGCTGCGTCACAGCATGGCAGAAGGTCAAAAGAGAAGCAGACGTGTGACAGAACGAAACCCAAGGGTACCCTGACTTTTTAGCACCCCATTCTCATGGAAACTCATGACGTCTACTGAGAGTGAGAACTCATTTGTTACAGAGTGAACAAGTGAATGGCACCAAGATACTCATGAGGGATCCGTCCTCATGCCCCCCATGCCTTTCACTAGCCCCACCTCCCAACATCGCCACATGAGGGATCAAGTTCCAACATGAGTTTTAGTGGGACTAAACTCATAGCAGAAAGGAGTTAACACCAGAGGATGGCATAGCAAGAAGCCAAGTGAAGAAAGTGTTTCAGAGATGAGCAAGTGATCAAACTATGCCAGGTAATTCTTCTCCCATGCCAAAAAGAAAATCTAAATACCACACTATCCCCATTTTCTAATATTATAAATTGTTCTAGTGAGGCTATCACAGAACTTGGTCCACTCATGGATAATCCATTGAATTACCTCCAAGGATAATTAAGTCTGTCCAGGAGGTAATCCAATTTCTTCAGAGCCAATTACTAAACATCTACTCTGAGCAATACATGAAACAAAATGTCATGCAAGATGCAGAAATGATTAATACCTAGCTCCTATCTTCATAAAGCTTTCTGTCTACTGGGGGAAAAAAATGCATCATCCACAGAAGCTTTTGCAACACCAAAAGAAGGTATTGATCCATTGATATTCTTTATTCACTCTATACACAGCCCTCTCCTTGTTGCTGAAAATATACAAGAGAAATGCAAGACAAACTCCGTCGTCTCACGGAGTTTGCAATTTTGTTGAGGGGACTAGAAAAGAAATAAAGGCAGGCAGTCATAGTACGGAGCGTAAATGCACTAGGTGTTTGAAGAAAGAGAGGGCAATTCATGCTACAGTGCCTGTTAACTGATCGCTGGCCTGAATTCCCTCACTTTGCTGCAGTTCACACACGGGTTCTGAGGATTAAGGGATCAGGCAAGCAGTTGAGAATAAATCAGTATATGACCATGACAACCTCGAAGGTAGGGACCCCGGAGCACACTGGCAACCCGTGACACTCAGAGGAGGCTCTTCTGAGATGCTCGGCTTCATGATTAACTATCCACCAGGACTGCTGCTGAAGTAGAATGAGGACCAACGTGGAGCTTGGGTTTCTTGATATCTCTTCCCATTCATTAGCTCCCGACTGTTATATCCCCAGAAGTAACCAGATGAAAGAAGTTTTGCATTTGAAATGTTGAGGCTTTGGAAAAATCAATTTCCACACCAATGTCTCCATCAGTTCTGATATAGTTACCCCAAAAACTTCTCAACTCTGCACACCCACACATTATAGTAGGAATTTCATGAATTTCTGCATAATAGAACCAAATCCTCACATTATATTGAGCAAAGGCTCAGTACTCACAGGAACTCTTTATATAAGCGGCAGATGTGTCTCAAAGGGCACTCAGGCATCTGCTTACTTTAGCCTAATTGTTAAAGTATGAGCCAGACACCAAAGCGGTGCATTTCTGGGCATGTATAGGTGAAATATGTTTCAACATACTGCAAAATTTAGATACCTTTTCCTATAGAAATTTCAGGCAATTTTTAAGATAAATGTGTATCACTTGAGTAGAGAAGGGATAAGAGAAAAATATATTTTGTAGTTATACCTGAGAATAACTACTCTTTGTACCAAGAATTGGTACAAAAAGAAAACCATTCCATTAACACTCAAGATACCTCAGAAGGAAGATAGAAGGGAAAGTATTTTTTTTTAAATGTCCACTTTCTGTGCTCGCCTTACCTTCTTTTCTAAGTCAGATTGTTTTAGCACCAGTAAGATACAGTTATCTTTTCCGTCAAAACCATGCCAGAGACAAAGGAAACGGGGTCATTTTTGCTTTGGTGCTGACAATCTAGGGGTAAGTTATTTTTTCAAATAGCAAAGGACCATAGACTTAGAAACCACCTGCCAGTCTTGAAGGCTTGTAAGAGAGTTATCAGGAAGATGCCTTGAAGTTATGTTTTTTAAACAAACGAACAGGAAAAAGGCATTTACTTTTATTTTTCACAGTGTTCAGTCATCCCGTTCTCTTTGGGCCCTGTTCTAAATTGAAAAATTTAGAAAAATAAATGACAAATGCACAGGATCAATTGATTTATTATGATTTTTCTTACCTGACACGTTTTCCATAAATTAGGACAATGTTGTTGTTTTTCGATTGAAAGACCCAGTTCAATATGTCTGTCTGCAGAAGAGGAAATGAAACATCCTGCTTTGGGCCCCCATTATAAGCATGACTTATGACAGACAGCTGTCAGGCAAAGTGTCTGTATTTTGAACGAACCTGTTTAGACAGTGATGCTGAAAGCGCTCAAGAATCTGATGAAAGTTGTAGGAATCTTACCGCAACCACCCAGCCAAAACAACACGAACAGCATAAACATCCACATATAAACCATTGTGAGGGTAATTTCAGGGTTTCCAAGCCTCCCCACCCTTGACGTCCATAACTCAATCCCTTATTTATCAGTTCCTGCCAATATGATCTGTAGTGAATTACCTGCTCTCTCTAAAGGATCACTTTCCTTCTCTTTAAAATGAGCATGAGATAGTGGTGCCTGGCTTATGGGTTTGTTTTGAAGAGTAAATGAACAGATGTATCTAAACACTTGCCACCAAACCTTGCCCATAATGAAGGTTGGTCATTCTGAGCCATTATTTTCCTGCTTGTGCTATGAGTTTAAGATTCCCTGGTCAAAAAGAATAATATAGTATTTCATAGTTTATCTGTATCAATTAAAAGGGACAATCTCTATTACAGGTTTTATGGAGTAACCGTTAAAAGTACGGATTTACTTTACAATGTCCATAATTTACTTTAAAATAGTTGGACACTGAAAATTGAATCATGAGTCTGGATTAGTAGAAGCCTCAGCTCTAGAGGCAGGAAGCTGCTGTCATGGAAACTTCACCTCATGGGTGGCCAGCTGGAGTTCCATCAGAAAGGCTTCAGCTCTTCAGATCTCACTCATTACCTGAGGCTTCGAAAATTAGCACAGAGAGCATCACAGATGCATTTTGATTGGTGATGTAAGAGACTTGCTAGTCAGTATGATGAATACCAGAAATAGGCTCTCAATGGTAAAATTCAAGGTCTTTAAGTCTGGGTTACTGTGTAAAATATTGTCAGAGTGCTCCGCACCTGTGCTGAACAGGCAATAAGAATCTAGTAAGGTTCTGCCCATAGGATCTGCACTAGGAATCCATCCACAGACAGTTCTGCCACCAGCTGCTGGTTAGGAGGATTTCTGGTTGCCTAATGCTGACTCTAGGGTATCAGAGTCCTACCTCTGGAATATTGTTGCTTCTGCCTCAAGGGAGCTTGCATCAGGAGGTAAAATCCATCAAGTTCATAGTTTCATGAACTCTCTTGGGCTTTTTGTTTTTCTTTTTGAGACAGAGTCTTGCTCTGTCACCAGGCTGGAGTGCAGTGACGTGATCTCTGCTCACTATAACCTCCGCCTCCCAGGTTCAAGCGGTTCTCCTGACTCAGCCTCCCGAGTAGCTGGGATTACAGGCATGCGCCACCACACCCAGCTAATTTTTGTATTTTTTTTTTAGTAGAGATGGGGTTTTACCATGTTGGCCAGGCTGGTCTCAATGTCTTGACCTCGTGATCTGCCCACCTCTGCCTCGCAAAGTGCTGTGATTACCTGCATGAGCCACGACACCCAGACTGGGCCTGCTTTTTAAAAGAATGTTTATTTCAAAAGCAATCTGTATTTGGCAGAATTTATTCTGAGAATTTTTTTCCTGATAAAAGGTCCAAGGACATATCTAACTCTCATTCATTTAAACATCTCAGTGCCATCATATACCCAAAAGAATGCAAGAGTTGTGCATGGACCTATTTGCTAAAGTCAGCTACAACAGCTTTAAGATAAGATAGACTAAATTTGGATCACAGATATGCTACTTACTAGCTCTTTGAATGGGTAAATATCTTCACCAGCAAAACAAGGAAGTTAATATTACCCACTTAATTGGGTTATTAGAGAATTAAATGAGATAAGGCGTATCTGATGGTTGATTTTATGGGTCAACCTGACAGGGCTAAGGGATATCCAAACAGATGGTAAAATATTGCTTCTTAGTGTGCCTGTGAGGGTTTTTTCAGAAGATTTCAGCATTTTAATCAATAGACTGAGTATAGAAGCTCTGCCCTCACCAATGTGGACAGACATCCTCCAATCCCTTGAGGAAAATAGAAGAAGAAGAAAGGTAAGTTCTCTCCTTCTCTGTGTGAGCTGGGATGTCCACCTTCTCTTGCCTTTGGACATCAGCACTCCTGGTTCTTGGGCCTCCAAACCCCATCTGGTACTTAGGCCACCACGTCCTCCCACACAGGTTCTCAGGCCTTCAGACATAAACAGACCGACGCTACCACTTTCTCGGTTCTCCAGCTTGCAGCCAGCGGATCTTGAGCCTTCTCGGCCTCCAGAAATGTGTGAGCCAATTCTCATAACTAATTAATCAAGCAATCAATCAGTTCTATCGGTGCTGTTTCTCCAAAGAAGCCTAATATAGCGTACAAAGCACACAGTGCATTTCCCAGCGTACAGTAAGAAAGTAACAAATGCATGGTTATGGTTATTATTATGCACTTAGGTATTCTTCTTTCTCATTCTAAATGGCTTTCCAGTGTCCTCTGACTTCCATTTTCCGTGATGACTTATGTAGAACTGTAAGTAGAAACTGTTCACTCTTGGGTTTCTGTGCCCTCCTTTGCTCCGGTGCTTCTGCTGCCTGTCTGAGTGCTTCCTGTCCTCCACACGGTGAGTTCTGCGCAGACAGGGACCTCGTCTCTCTCGGCGTCACCGACGCCCAGCGCCTATCCACAGGCCTGGCCTATGGTAGGAGTGCAATTGGGACTTATTTGTGCTGTGAGCGTCTTCGGCACCCAGGCTCAAAACCAAGCATTCTCTTTTATTCTCTCTCTCCTCTCCCCACTCCCTGCCAGTCAACCCTGCTTTCTGTTTGCTGTTCATTCATAACATTACACCTTCCATTCTAATTTCCCATCCTGTCAGCCGCCATCTTTGTCTGGGCGCCATCATGCATTTAGACCGTTGAAACCGGCCCCTACCCATTGTCTCCAGCTGGTTTCCTGTTTCTGGCCTGGCTGGTTTTTATCATCAAACTACCCTCTAGGGAACTGCCGAATTATTTCTGTTAAAACCCTGCTTTGCACAGGTTATCTTTCTCTCTGCCTGTCTCTCTCTCTCACACACACAGATACACACACACACGTACTGCATGCACACACACCCCATTCAACAACTCTCTACTGAAAGCATCCAACAACCTAACTCAGGGACCTTCCTTTCAAGAAATCCTTCACTCCAGTCAGAATGGTTTCCTGATTATCTCCAGCTGTCCTTACGTGCCTACTTTTGTCGCAGTCTAGAGGCTCTCAACCCTTCCCACCAAAGCCCCTCAGGGACAAGGTAGGGTGGCTGTAGCACACAGCCGAAGATGCTGCTTTCAAGCCTTATGTTTTACCTCAAGAAGCCACAGGCATTTTGCATTGCTATCACTACTATATCCATGTTTTTCATAATACCTAAACATTTTAAATTACTGCCATCCAGTTAGATTGGACGGGCCCAATCTCCAGGGAGAGAGACATGTGCTGAGTTAAGTCCATGGCTTTGTGGACTCTCTAGCTCTCACAATGGGGTGCCTTTCCCCCAGACACCTCCTTGTACTCCCCATCACTGCTCTCAGTCCCTCCCAGAATCTTTTCTTCCGGACCCCAGTGAAGTCCTTCCTTTCTGTCTCTATTTCTGGCAGCAGTCACTGCCTCCTCTGAGGTCCTGGAGTCCATTCTGCTAGTCCGCCATGCTATATCTTGAACCACTGGCCATCCTTCAAAAACAATTTTGGTCCCCCAAACAAAAGGTAGCCTCCTTTAAACAAGGATCCTCTGCTGTATCAGTGTTTATCCCACCAGGTACAGCACGCAGCTCTGGACACAAACAGCTCTCAACATTGTAATCTGTATCACTCATCTGCTTGAAAGTGCCTCTTTCACATTTTCGTTTCATATTGATTTTTTGTCTGATTTTTCCTCTTTATGTCCTGGCCCTCACGGTAGCATTCTCTTCTCCTTTCTCAGGTTTAAGTGAACTAAACACTGAGTTATCTCTCAATACTGGGAGCCTTTCTGATGCTGTGCTTCCAACAAAACAATAAATACAAAAGAGAAATAAGAGCAGTAAACATAGGGGTGGGAGGAAGGGTAAAAATAATGGCTACTTTCTTTTTCCTTTCTTTTCTTTCAGCATTTCATCAAGACGGGGCCCTGTGCTCAGCATTTCATTTGCTTTGTTTCCTGATAACGTTAATTGGGAATCTTTCACTGATATGAAGTGGAACGTTCTAGAAAAGTACCCAAGCAACGTTCAACTCCCCTGCAACCTTTCCCTGCTGTCCACAAGCATTTAATGTCTTAATAACAACCCCACTATATGGGAAGAATGAAGACACAGAAGTCACAAAAAGAGAGGCTTAGAGACAAAAGGTTAAAATTAGACGAGGTTCAGACATTAACGAGGTCCCCATTAACCCAGGTGATTGAAGGGGACGCGGAAAGGATGTGTCAGCTGAGTCACAGAATGTTGTAGCTCTTTCGCTCTCAACAGGTATCTACTGCAACACACACACACACACACACACACACCCCACCTCCTTTCCCAACTCCTCTCCTGAGCCTTTTTCTGAGGCTGGAAATTACAAGAATGGTGCAGTCTTATGGTGTCAATGATGTTGGCCAGCATTCTTTTAATATGTTAGTTCCCAGTGCTCTGATAAGTTTAAATGTAATTAGGGAGTATTTTAGTCCATTTAGGTTGCTATAACAAAATACCGTTAATTGGGTGGCTTACAAACAACAGAAATTTATTTCTCACAGTTTTAGAGGTTGTGAAGTCAAGACCAAGGCACTGACAGATCATCTGGCAAAGGCCCATTTCCTGGTGCATAGATGGTGCCCTCTCGCTGTGTTCTCACGTGGTGGACACAGTGAATGAGCTCCCTTGGGTCTATTTTATAAGGACACTAATCCCATTCATGACGATGCTGCCTTCATGACCTAATTACCTCTTAAAAGGCTAATGACCTCCTAATATCATCATCTTGGCGGTTAGGATTTCAACACATGAAATTTCGAGGGATGCAAGCATTCAGACCATAACAAGGAGAGAGGGAGATTATATAATCAGTGGGGCATGGCCTGCTCGGTGCAGGTAAGAATAGACATTTCCAGACAGTTGTCGTGGCCATGTTCTGGTTGTCATAGTGCTGACATTGAGAACTCAAATGCATATACACTAAACTAAGTAATTACGCAGAAAACATTTGCTCTTTTGCCCTCTTGTTGATTGGCTGAGTGGCTTTTTATATGTGTGAATCCTGAGACGGCTTATATTTCATTCAGTTTATGCAATGGGTTCCAGTCCATTAATAGCAAGTCCGTTTTAGCAGCAACCTCTTCAACAATTAAGACAAATTTCCATTAAAATTTGTTTACAAAAATTGTCAAAAGAGAGACAGAGTTGTGTTCCTTTAGGTTGATCATTTTATTTTCTTAAAACCTGTCCTGATTTCTTTTAGGTCAAGCGAGAGTGTGCTGACTTGCAGGACCACAGTCCATTTTAACGCATAAGCTTCATACAGACAATATGTGCTACCTGTCAGCACAGCATCTAAGTGCTTAGCAAGGATAAGAAGGAAAAAGGATAAACTTCTCTTGGGACTGTGGTCTATTAGTGTGTCAAGACAAAATTTTAATTTGAAGAGCAATTCTGCAGAAATGAACAGAAACTCCTCTCTAAACATTTTAATAAGAATAACCCCCTGAGCCAATATGCAATTGAGTGCATTACTTTCTAGTAATTTCATTTATACAACAGCTCCACAAGCTGTTTCTTTCTCCATATTCAGATAACCCTAGCCTCCAGGGTGACTGTAAAAGTGATATTTTAATAATGTGCCACATCTGTGATCAGAAATACATGGTGAAACGCTCTCATGGTCATATGGTAACAATCCTCAGATAACTGTTTTCTAGATTTAGGCAGGACTGGTTTGACGCTTGTGGTAACTTTCATTGCTACATTTTTCAGTATCTTCTAGAAGAAATCATACCTAAAGATGAACGCTTAGAATGAGATCCAGCCTTTATTTCAGCTGCAAAGACTTGCCAGCTTCCATGGAACTTACAGATCAGCTCTGTTCAATAGGAGTATAATGTGAGCTGCATATGTGATTTAAATTTTTCTAGTAGCCACATTACAAGTACAAAGAAAGATGTGAAATTAAGTCTAACCATGTATTTGACTTAACACACTATATCCACAAGATTACCATTTCAATATGTAATCAGTGTAAAACATTATTAATGAGATATTTTGCATTCCTTTTTCTTTGTATTAACACTTCAAAATCCAGAGTGCATTTTACATTTACAGCACATCTCAGTTCAGAGGAGCTGCCCTTCAAGGACTCAGGAGCCATGATGGCTAGGAACTACTGCATGGGTGGTACAGCTATAGAGCAAAACCTTCTGAAAAGGTGGTCTACAAATTCTGGATCAAGAAAATCTTAATGCGAATGTAAATTTCCAGGCCCTATCCTTGACCTACCAAATCATACCTCTGGGGATAGCACTAAGGAACTTTCATGTTTTAAGACAGGTTTTGTAGAGGATGCTTTGCTTACTAAAATTTGAGAACATTTCTTAGACTCCCTGTCCCAAATTTGCTTGTAGACCTACAGTCATCATCACCACACCCACCACAAGGCCCACCACATGGTCATGTAGGTAAGTATGCACAATTACATAACCCGCTCGGCTCTTTCATACACTCATCAGATATTTTTTGAGTGGTCATTGTATGCGCAGCCTAACAATATTAGGCAAAGCCCCTGCCCTTTGGAAGCTTACATTCTAGTGGACGAGGCAGCCTGAACAGGTAAAGCGGTAAATAAATGATCAGATTTCAGGTGGTGGCAAATATAAAGAAGTGACACATGGGTAGGAGACTGGGGTTGAACAGGGGACGTGGAAGAGGGAGGGCCTGGGTGTAGGCGTGGTGGTCAGGGAGGGCTCTGGAGGAGGTGAGGGCTGGGAGACACTGAGTAAAAGGAGGGAGAGGCCCCCACTGCATGAGAGAGACCAGTGCATTAGGAAGCCCGGTGGTGGGAGCAGCTCCCAGGGCAGTGTGGCTGGAACTGAGTGAACGAGCAAGCAAAAGGAGGAGTTGGGAGAGAGGGGCAGGGACAGATCTGATGGCACAGTGCCTGTACAGCCACGCCAAGGTGTGTGGGGCTTATTCCAAGAGCAATGAGAATTCCCCAGAGGATTTTAAGCAAGTACATGTAGCATTAACATCTGATCGGCTGGCCATGGTGGCTCATGCCTGTAATCCCAGCATTTTGGGAGACCAAGGCCGGAGGATCACTTAAGTTCAGGAGTTCAAGTGCAGCCTGGGAAACATAGTGAAGCTTCATCTGTACTAAAAATTAAAAATAAATAAATAAATAAAGCCTGCATGGTCAAGACAATCCTAAGCAAAAAGAATAAAGCCAGAGGCATCATGCTACCAGATTTCAAACTATACTACAAGGCTACAATACTCAAACTATACTACAAGGTTTACAATAATCAAAAC
This sequence comes from Plecturocebus donacophilus, assembly GCA_004027715.1. Classification (NCBI taxonomy): domain Eukaryota; kingdom Metazoa; phylum Chordata; class Mammalia; order Primates; family Pitheciidae; genus Plecturocebus; species Plecturocebus donacophilus. The sequence goes on from PVKP010005407.1 coordinate 63,291, forward strand.
AGCATGGTACTGGTACCAAAACAGAGATATAGACCAATGGAACAGAACAGAGGCCTCGGAGGCAGCGCCACACATCTACAACCATCTGATCTTTGACAAACCTGACAAAAACAAGCAATGAGGAAAGGATTCCCTGTTTAATAAATGGTGTTGGGAAAACTGACTAGCCGTGTGCAGAAAGCAGAAACTGGACCCCTTCCTGACACCTTACACTAAAATTAACTCCAGATGGATTAAAGACTTAAACATAAGACCTAACACCATAAACACCCTAGAAGAAAACCTAGGCAAAACCATTCAGGACATAGGCACAGGCAAGGGCTTCATGACTAAAACACCAAAAGCATTGGCAACAAAAGCCAAAATAGACAAATGGGACCTAATTAAACTCCAGAGCTTCTGTACAGCAAAAGAAACAATCATTAGAGTGAACCAGCAACCAACAGAATGGGAAAAAATGTTTGCAATCTACCCATCTGACAAAGGGCTAATATCCAGAATCTACAAAGAACTAAAACAGATTTCCAAGAAAAAACAAACCCATCCAAAAGTGAGCAAAGGATATGAACACTTTTCAAAAGAGGATATACATGATGCCAACAAACATATGAAAAAATGCTCATCATCACTGATTATTAGAGAAATGTAAATCAAAACCGCATTGAAATACCATTTCATGCCAGTTAGAATGGTGATCATTAAAAAATCTGGAGACAACAGATACTGGAGAGGATGTGGAGAAATAGGAACACTTTTACACTGTTGGTGGGAGTGTAAATTAGTGCAACCATTGTGGAAAGATGGTGTGGCAATTCCTCAAGGACCTAGAAATAGAAATTCCATTTGACCCAGCAATCCCATTACTGGGTATATATCCAAAGGATTATAAATTGTTCTGTTATAAGGACACGTGCATGTGTATGTTCATTGTGGCACTGTTTACAATAGCAAAGACCTGGAATCAACCCAAATGCCCATCGAAAATAGACTGGACAAGGAAAATGTGGCACATAACACCATGGAACACTATGCAACCATAAAAAATGATGAGTCTGTGTCCTTTGTAGGGAATCTGGAAACCATCACTCTCAGCAAACTGACACAAGAACAGAAAATCAAATGCCACATGTTCTCACTCATAGGCGGGTGTTGAACAATGAGAACACATGGACACAGGGAGGGGAGCATCACACAGTGGGGTCTGTTCGGGGGGTCCAAGGGAGCCCCTTGGTTGGGGACGTCGTGGAGGGATAACATGGGGAGAAATGCCAGATACAGGTGATGAGGGGATGGAGGCAGCAAACCACTTTCCAAGTGTGTACCTATGTAACAATCCTGTATGATCTGCACATGTACCCCAGAACCTAAAGTACAATAAAAAAAAAAAAATTAGTCAGGTATGGTGGTGCATGCCTGTAATCTCAGCTACTCGGGACACTGAGATGGGAGGATGGCTTGAGCCCAGGTGATCGAGGCTGCAGTGAGCTGTGATCATGCCATTGCACTCCAGCCTGGGCAACAGAGCAGAACCCTGTCTCAAAAAAAAAAAAAAAAAAAAAAATCTGGTGGCTAAGGAGACTGTCCAGGAGAGAGAACGGTGAGCCCAGGTGACAGGGATAGCAGCAGAGATGAAGAGATGTGGCAGAGGTGGGTTGACTGCTAAAGGTGGAGCTGATGGAGCTTGGGCTGACTGTGGGTAGGAGGGAGGAAGGGAATGGAGGAGGGTTTCTTTGTTTGGGGCCTGAGTGACCACCAATGGGGAGAGTTAAATGGTGCTATCGCCTGAATGTTGGTGTCTCCCCAAAATTGAAGGTGAAATCGAATCCCCAGTGTGATGAGATTAAGAGATAAGGCCTTTGAGAAGTGATTAGGTCATGAAGGCGGAGCCCTCATGAGTGGTATTAGTGCCTGTGATAGTTTGTAAGTTTGCTTCCTCTAAATCTCGTGTGGAGAGTTAATCCCTGGTGCGGCAGTGTTGGAGGTGGGGTCTCCTTGGAGGTGTTTGGGCCTTGGAGGCAGGTCGCTCATGGATAGATTGCTGTCCTCCCTCCGGGGTGAGTGAGTTCTCACTCTATCAGTTTCCCCAGAGCTGTCTGATGAAAAGAGCCCGGCACCTCTCCTCTCTCTCCTGCTTCTGCCCTCACCGTGTGATCTCTGCACGCACCAGCTCCCCTTCGTCTCCCACCAGGCCTAGAAGTGACATGAGGCTGTCACCAGATGCAGGTGCCCAATCTTGAACTAGAATAATGAGCCACATAAAAAAATTTTTTTTTTAATAGAGACAAGGTCTTGCTCTGTTACCCAGGTTGGAGTTCAGTGGTTCAATCATAGCTCACGGCAGTCTTGAACTCCTGGGCTCAAGTGATTCTCCCACCTCAGCCTCCCGAGTAGCTGGGACTACAAGCACACTTCACAGTACACACCTAATTTTTTAAAATTTTATTAGAGATGGGGTCTCACTATCTTGCCTAGGCTGGTCTTGAACTCCTGGCCTCAAGCATTCCTGCTGTTTTGGCCTCTTAAAGCATTAGGGTTACAGATATGAGCCTCTGCGCCTGGCCACTTTTTAAAATAAAATAAATTGCTCAACTTCAGATGTTCCTTGTAGCAACATAAAATGGATGAAGATAGTGCCCTTATTTTAAAAAAAAGAAAAGAAAAAGTCCCGGGAGCTCCTCACCCTCTCCTTCCACCACTTAAGGCAGCAGCAATAAGGCACCATCTATAAACTGGAAAGCAGGCCCTCATCAGACACTGAGTCTGCCAGAAACTTGATCTTGGATTTCCAACCTCTAGAACTGTGAGAAGTAAAGTTTGGTTGTTTAAAAGCTACCCAGTTATGGTGTTTTGTTACAGCAGTCTGAGCTGACTATGAGGAAGACAGAGGAGGAAGGTACAGGATAGGGGATAAATGTAAAAACCCAGTTGTACAGATTATCTTTTTGCAACCAGGAAGATTCTCGGTATGAATAATCCTATTTTAGTTTAAATGGAAACGAGGGAGGAGTTCTCTTATATATGTCAGTTTCATCTGTTCTTTCACTGTGCTCTTTCCCACAGGGGATAGAAAAATGGTTAACGGTGGCTCACGCCTGTAATCCCAGCACTTTGGGAGGCTGACGTGGGTGGATCACTTGAGGTCAGGAGTTCAAGACCAGCCTGGTCAACGTGGTGAAACCTCGTGTCTCCTAAAAATACAAAACTTAGCTGGGTATGGTGGTGTTGTCTGTAATCCCAGCTACTTGGGTAGTTGAGACACAAGAATTGCTTGAACCCGGGAGGCAGAGGCTGCAGTGAGCCAGTGAGCGGAGATCAAGCCACTGCACTCCAGCCTAGGTGACAGAACAAGAACCTGTCTCAAAAAAAGAAAAAGAAAACAGTTAAGAAATTTCTCTGCCTGCCAGGAGGTGGAGGAAACCACAGCTTCCTTTCTTCCCAGGTGATCACAAGTATGAATTCGCTGACACACCCACGGTCTACCCTGCTGCTGCCCGGGAACCTCAGCATCACATCCATTCAGCTCCTGTTGACTCCGCAGAGACTGGAAGATCAGTGAGGTAGGCAGAATCCCAAAATAAACCCCCCGTGACCCACACTCCTGCAGAATCCCCTCCCCTGGAGTGCAGGCAGAACCTGGAATGTGATTTCACTCCTTTCACTAAGTTATGTTATATGGTAAACATGAAGGGACTCTGCAGATGGGTAATTAAAATCGCTAATCAGTTGGCTTTAAGCCCACTTGGACCTGGTCTAATCAGATAAGCCTTTAAAAAAGGGTCTAAGGGTCACTTAAAAAACACACACACACATGCTAATCATGTTCTCCTATTGGCCTAAAATACATAAATGGCCATGTTGTAGAGAAACCTGTGCCAGAAAAAAGGCTCCTAGGAAATGAATACTGTAGGCTGTAGTCTTCCAACTGCAGAGAACTGAATTCTGCCAACACCAGTGAGCTTGGGAAAGAATCCTGAGCCTCAGCTGAGAGCACAGCTTTGGCCGCCCCCTGATTACAGCCTGGTAAGACCTCTGACCCAGAAAAACTGTCAGATAATAAACTTATATTGTTTTGAGTCCCTACATTTGCAAAAATTTGCTCTGCAGGAATTGAAAACTAGTATAATAAAATAATGGCTTTTATTGAGCACTTATTTTGTGCTAAACATTTTCAACTGCTTTACATCATTGTTCCTTACAATAACCCCATGAGTTTGGCACCATTATTATCCCAATGTAACATATGCAAAAATGAGGCTTAGGGAGAAGTCACAGAACGGAGGGTGGGATACAGCAGGGACTCTGAAGACAGGGAGTTTGAGCATTACACAATGCTGCCTTCAATTAGAGAAGGGGCCCCTCATCAGGAGCTGTGCACCTGAGACTCCTCTTCATAATTATGAAGACTGCTCTCTCCTCCCCTTAATCCCTCAGACATGTGGCCCCAGGCCCCACCAAGCAATGCCATTGCATCATTTCCTCTCCCCACCCTCTGGAAGCCTCAGGGTCAGCTTGGATAGCATGACCTCTGGAAGCTGAGAGGTCCCCAGTATCCACTGGGCATATTATAACCTAGCTCACATGTGGGGTGACTGATTTATCTTGGTTTTTCTGGATTCATCCCAGTTGCAAAACTGAAAGCCCAGAGAGAGTTTGGTGAATGGGTACAAATACATGGTACAAATAAGTTCCAGCGTCTGACTGCAGGGTCGGGTGACTATAGCTAACAACGATAGACTATCTATTTCAAAATAGCTGGAACCGAGACCTTGAAGTGTTCCCAACACCTAGAAATGATAAATGATCAAGGTGATGAAGACCCTGAATACTCTGACTTCATCATTACACAATCCATACATGTAACAAAATATCATATGCACCCCATAAATACCTACAAATATGTGTATTGATAAAAATAATTTTTAAAACCTGAAAGCCCCACATCCCAGGAAGTCCCTCAGTGCCAGGCAAATCAGGATTATTGATCACCTGACCGCCCTCCAAACCAAGCCCAGGCATGAGAAGGCCTGGGGGCCACTTCCATCCTGCAACGTGCCATGCCTTCCCTGTCACCAAGAAGAAAAGAAAAGCCCAGCTTGAATAATAGAGTCCTGCTCTCTAGAGAGAGCTCAGAGCAGAAGAAACTATCCTGAAGCAGTCAAGGAGCTCCTGCTGGATAAGGTTTTGCAGCTCAAGCCAGGAGGGGCTTCAGCCGGGACCATCAGACAGGCCTGAGAAGCAAGGCCCATTCAGGCCCTCTCCCTTGAATTGCGAGACCCTCTTGCCTGAGCATCAACATGAGGCACATGGATTCAGACCTCAGACCACGCCAGGCTCTACGTTCCGTCATCCCTGCTGCCCAGGCAGGCAACTTGGGGAGAGCTGGGGGAGACTTCACATCTTTCCTAGGATTGTGACCGCCATGATACTCACCTGGGGAATAACGGGGCCCCATCTATTGCTGTCCACCTCGATCGAGAGTTCAATCCTGATGAATGGCTGCCATATAAGAGTTGGCTTCTCTATTTGGGGGTTCTGGAATCTTGATGACACCTTGTCATCTTCTAAGTTGTGCTCTTTCTGCCAAGTGGCACTTGGCATGACAGTAGCTGGATCACCATCACTATGAACTGAGTGACTGGTGGGACATTTACTGAGATGGTGCTATGGTCTGAGTGTTTGCATTCTCCCAAAATTCATATATTGAAGCTGAATCCCCAGTGTGATGGCATTAGAAGTAGGGCCAGGAGCTGGGCGTGGTGGCTCACGCCTGTAATCCCAGCACTTTGGGAGGCTGAGGCAGGCAGATCACGACGTCAAGAGATCGAGACCATCCTGGCTAACACAGTGAAACTCCGTCTCTACTAAAAATACAAAAAATTAGCTGGCAATGATGGCGCGCGCCTTTAGTCCCAGCTACTCAGGAGGCTGAGTCAGGAGAATCGCTTGAACCCAGAAGGCAGAGGTTACAGTGGGCCGAGATCACACCACTGCACTCCAGCCTGGGCAACAGAGCAAGACCCTGTCTCAAAAAAAAAAAAAGGAGGTAGGGCCTTTGGGAAGAGGCCCATATTGTGGGACAAATCTGTCCACACTACGGGAAATGGCTCAACACACATACGTCATTAAATACAGCCAGCCAGCGATTCATAAACTCATTCATTCACTTATTCATTGGTTCACCAATATCTGGGGGCACCTGTGATGGGCCTGGCATTATGTCAGGCTCACACAGGGAATTACAGAACATTTGGAACTGTATAACATGGAAGTGCTGGGCACGGAGCTAGCATAGGAAGATGCCAACCTAATCCACATGGGTGTGTGAAGAGGGGTGAATGTCATCAAAGATCCTAAAGGAATTTTTCCAGAAGCCAGATGTATACTTTTTAAATTTGAGATGGAGTCTCGCTATGTTGTCCAAGCTGGAGTGCAGTGGCATGATCTTGGCTCACTGCAACCTCCACCTCCCAGGTTCAAGCAATTCTCCTGCCTCAGCCTCCCAAGTAGCTGGGATTACAGGAGCTCACCACCACACCTGGCTAATTTTTGTATTTTTAGTACAGACAAGGTTTTACCATGTTGGCCAGGCTGGTCTTGAATTCCTGACCTCAAGTGATCTCCCCGCCTCAGCCTCCCAAAGTGCTGGGATTACAGGTGTGAGCCACCACACCTGGCCAGAATGTGTATTTTAAATATTATCATATAGTTTGAGGAAAACAAATTAGTTGTTTGTGGGTATAAAGATACCTCCCCCAAAAGCCATTAAAAAATGGAAAACTCTCAACCATCAGCTTAAAACATGTCTCTGCATTTTATTTTAAGAAAACATAGATCTGGTCACAAAGCATCTTCAGAGAACGGGGTGAGTGAAGAAACAAACAGAATGGGTGGGAGTAGCAAATATGGGGACACAGTCATGTTTAAGGGGTGGAGCTGACGTGAAATCGTTTTGTTCCCGGAAAAGCAAGGTTAACTCAAGCTGTGAAGCCCAGATGGCCAATAGATTTACAGCCACCTAAAGAGGAGCAGAATCATTTCAAGAGTTGAGTTATGATGACTTGTAGGTATTGATTAGATGAGAGCACCAGCCCGTATTCAGCAGAGAGTTACGGAATGAGAAGCAGAGGGGAGATGGTGGTGGTGATCGTCTTTATGTAGTTTTCAAAGTCACTTCCGAAAAAGAAGATGAGGTAATAGTTGAATATGCCAGCGAGGGACATGAGGAACAGGAAGAGTATGATGCGCTTCCCAAATATGTAGCCAGGGGTGCTGGAAGAGAAGGGAAAAGAAAACTGCAGATGCAGCACAAATGACACCAATTTCACACACACGAAAATGTTACCCCTTTTAGATACATGCGGTGTAAATTATAGCTCCTTGCACTCAACAAATGCTCCATTTTCCCATTTACTTTATATGAAGGATGGAAGTGTCTCAGCTATTATTAGTCATTGAACTTATTTCAAACCCAAGCGAGGAGAGCCTAGACCTCAAAACCCATCAGCGTGAGAGCTCTGCTGTACCCGCCTCTGTGCCCTCATGATTTCCTTAACTCCAGAGCTCCTTGACGGCCTGAAGGTGGCAGGGTCTGTTGATCATCAGACATTCTCAATGAGCATTAGGACCATTCAGACCCTCTCTGCAGCTGCGCCTAAGGAGAGACACGTGTGTCATGCAGGACTGTGTTAGAAGTGAAGTTTAAATGAGCGGATAAAACTGCTGGAATCTGAAAGGTGCAGCATCTGAGGGTTCATTCTGTTCTCCTGAGGCTGCCTGGAATAATTCACATTCACATTCATGAGAGCTGGGCACCCAGCAATAGGAGACAGGCCCTTGCATTTTTGCATGGAGGGAGAGATGTTTCTGTTGTTGTTTGTTTTTGAGACAGAGTCTCACTCTGTAGCCCAAGCTGGAGTGCAGTGGTGCAATCTCGGCTCACTGTAAACTCCACCTTCCAGGCTCAAGTGATTCTTATGCCTCAGCCTCCCAAAGTGTTGGGATTACAGGTGTAAGCCACCCTGCCTAGTCAAGGCATGTTTTAACACTATCCTTCCTGCTAAGGCACTAAATCCCGAACTGCTTAGGCAGATCATAGGTGGGGTCAGGAGGCGTCCTCTAGTGATGTGACCTCCTAATGGCATGCAGAGGCCACCCTGCTTCTGCCCTCCTTCTGCCGAGCCCTCCTCTGACTACCGCAGTGGCTGGCCCATCTGAGTGGTGCTAACAGGTTGGGAAAATCCGAATGACTCAGGAGAGTTGTTAGTAAGGATCCCAGAAAGGCGCCTTTAGGCAATCAGGACCGCACAGTGAGAAGAGCCAGCTCAGCCCGACAGCTACTTTCATGCTGCTGAGTGCCATTGCCTGCCATAATCAGAGCGAGTAGCATTTGGCATCCACAGGTTTAATATAGAAATCTTATCAATTTGAAAGCCAACCCATATGCTCATAAAGTAATTAATAATTTTTCTTTTTCTTTTTTTGTGAGACTGTGTCTCACCCTGTCACCCAGGCTGGAGTGCAGTGGTGGGATCTCGGCTCACTGCAATCTCCGCCTCCTAGGTTCAAGCAATTCTCCTGCCTCAGCCTCCAGAGTACCTGGGACTACAGGCACCTGCCACCATACCTGGCTAATTTTTGTATTTTTAGTAGAGACAGGGTTTCACCATGTTGGCCAGGCTGCTCTCGAACTCCTGACCTCAGGAGATCTGCCCGCCTCAGCCCGCCAAAGTGCTGGGATTACAGGCGTGAGCCACTGCGCCTGGCCAAGTCATAATTTTTCTACAGCAGGAGTCTGAAAGTCATTCAGCTATTATGTTCCTTGCTACTCAAAGTATGGTCCATGGGCCGGCAGCATCAGTGCACACTGGAAGCGTCTCAGAAATTGAAAATCTCAGGTCCCTCTTGAACCTAATGAATCAGAATCTGCATTTTAACAAGCTCCTTGGGGGACACACTCACATCTGAAAAGCACTGCCAGATGACACCACCCCGTTCCTTGACCAGCTTCATTCTCTCCCTGGTTTCCTGTTCACAGTCATGTTCATGAGATAAGACACTCTAACTAGCTCCTTATTGGGGGGGGGGAATAAACATCCCAAAAGCGGGTGTTGTGGGCTGAATTGGGTTCCTTCCAAAATTTGTATGTTGACTCCTAACCCTCAGTTCCTCAGAAAGGCTATATTTGGAGACAGGGCGTGTAAAGATAATTAAGGTAAAATGAAGTCATATGGGTGGACCCTCATCCAGTACGACTGGGGTCTTATAAGAAGAGGACATTTGGACACAGATACGCTCAGTGGGACGATGATGTGAAGACACAGGGAGAAGCTAGCCCTCTGCAAACCAAGGAGAGAGGCTGCAGGAGAAACCAAGCCGGCCCATACCTTGATCTTGAACTTCCAGCCTCTGGGACTGTGAGAGAATAAATTCTGTAGTTTGAGCCCCCCAGGCTGCATTACTTTGTTATGGCAGCCCCGGCAGATGAGTACAGAGTCCCTTGCTAGTGCTGGTAAGGGAAGTGAAAATAAAATAAGTCCAAGTAAGGGATATTTTTTAGCTAGAGAATACAGGGTTCAGATAAATTAAATTGTGAAAAGTCAAATATCATAGTGGCTCAGATTTATCACACGGATGAGGCCACCGTATGCTCATTACAGAAACAAGAAAAAATGATTTGAGAAGCTGTTTTACGCTCAAGATAAAACCGAAGTGAAAAATGAAATGGCAGCGCCTCCTGATCAAATAGTGGTGCTGTTAAATTCAGGTAGGATTTTTCCAAGGTCTCGGGGCACGTGGCCCCCACAGGATAGGACTAGGGTGCTTTAACTCTTCCCAGGCCGTGCACAGGGTGTGGAAGATAAGAGATCAGCTTCCTGCTCCCTTGCCTGCAGGGCTCAGGGAGAATGTGGCCCCAGGCTGGGCACGCCATTAGCTGCCTCTTTAAGTCTCTCAAGTTTGGAGATAGCTCAGGCAAAGCCCCAGGCTCAGGCAAAGCTGCAGAAAACCTGAAATGCTGTAAACAGGGAAGGAAGAGCTTGGGGGCCTGGACAGGGCACACCAGGGTCATTAGCCCTTGAACAAGCAAGACAACTCTTTCCTGGTTTCTTTTTTTTTTTTTTAATATACCAACCAACTCCCTCATCTTTCATTGTTTCTAAAAATTGATACATAATTCTAAATGAGTGAGAAGGTCAGAATTAAATTATTAAACATCCATTGGGTCTGGGTACTGTATACCTATGACTTCCTTTAATTCTCACAGTCATTCTGTGGGAGTGTATTGTGAACCTATCTTCCACCGAGGCAAACAGAACGGAGAAGTGACGATTTGCCTCAGTTCCCCGAGCCAGCAAGAAGCAATGTAGGAGTTCAGACCTGCCTGTGTGAGGCCGGAGTCCTGCGCTTTGCACTGCAATGACTTCCTAAGGATGCCTTCAGACTTCGGAGACCAGGATTTGGTTATTAGTTTTAAAACAGCTGTGCCCTCCACAGGCAATATAAAACTTACATGAAAACACAAAAGCACCCTGCTAAACAATTCCCATCTCAAAGGTGCTGATCGCTTCTAGGATGAGGTGCCATCATGTGGGAGATGGGGGCACCCGTGCACCCAGAGCCCTGAGTCCCAGCCCCAGCTCAGCTCTCTGTGGCCCCAGCCAGTCACTACCCCTTCCCGACTTCCCACCCCAGGTTCTTAATGTGCGCAAAATACCAGGTAGGAACAGAAAACATTACGGTCCCTTCTAGTTTTAAAATTCTGTTCTTTTCAGAATTTAGGGAAGTGTCACTTTAAACCTGGTGACTTCTAAAGGAAATAAAAATTGTAAGCTTTGTGAGGGCAAGATATTTCTCCTCTGCCCACCCACAAATCTCCAGTAAATCAGGACCTCTGCAAATATTTCTCAAATGAATGAATCATTTCTCAAAGAGACGTGATCAGCCTTCAGTGATTCCCAAACTCCAGTGTGAGTAAGAAACACCTGAAGAATGTGTTATTTGAGAATGCAGAATCATCTGAAAATGCAAATTCTCAAGCCTTCTCTGGCAGAGATTCTGATACGTAAGTCTGGGAGGGGGCCCGGGAATCTGTATCTTTAATAAGCACCACAGATGATTCTAATACTGTTGTCTGCTGGGGTTCGCTTTTAGAAACAGCAGCCTTGATATTCATCTGTGCTTCCCAGCCTTCCAAGAGAAGAATGCTTCTCCTCAAACTCTGGTGAAGTAACACCACAGTCTACACTTGGAGGAGCCCACAAACTCTAAAACACAGATGCCGAGGAGGAGAAATGACCAGGAGGAATCAGTCTTCTCGCTTGTTGAGAACTAGGTCTATGATTATTTCGGCAAGTTGAGTCTTGTTGGCCTTGCAATGTGCTCCTGGGTCTCCTGGGGGCAAAGGCTCTGTCGTGTTCACTGTTATTCCTTCAGCAACTGACCTGGTACCTGGCACAGTGCAGGTGGTAAATATCTACTGAATGAATGTTGAGTGAATGCGGAGTGAGTCAGCAACTAAGGAGAAGGAGGAGTGGGGTAAACTGAGTTCACGGGCCTCAAGAGGTGGCAGTCATTGCCCACTCACCATTGAGCTGAGATTGTCCAGAGGATCAGTGGGAGCCCCATCAGGGGACAGGACTCTGAGGGACAGAAAGAGGAAGCAACCTAGTGTCCGCTGGGGAAGGTAGGTGATAAAAGGCCAAGAGTCAGTTGCCAGTTGGTGCCTGGTGCCATTGAGTTTGGGCCCAGGTAATAGCTTAAATGAACAGGGAAGAAACCAACATTCAGGCCAGGTGTTGTGGGTGGCTCGTGTCTATAATCCTAGCACTGTGAGAGGCCGAGGCTGGCAGATTGTTTGAGTTCAGGGGTTCAAGACCAACCTGGCCAACATGGCGAAACCCATCTCTACTAAAAATACAAAAAATTAGCTGGGCGTGGTGGTTTAGGCCTGTAGTCTCAGCTGCTCAGGAGGCTGAGGTGCAATAATCACTTGCATCTGGGAAGAGGTGGAGGTTGCAGTGAGACAAGATCAGACCACTGCACTCCAGCCTGGGCGACAGAGCGAGACTCAGTAAGGTAAGGTAAGGTAAGATAAGGCGCGGGAAGGGGAAAGGAGGGGAGGGGAAGGCAGGGAAAGGAAGGGAGGAGAGGGAAAGGAAGGGGAAAAGAGAAGAGGAAAAAGAAAAGAAAGGAAAAGAAAAAAGAAACAAAACCAAGATTCATCCTTAACTGCTGAGTAGTAACTGCTACAAGTGAACTAAACAGGATAGAGGAAGGGGTCAGAGAGTAGGATGAAGGGCTGAAAATAAAAGCCAGAAACTTCTAGAGGACACAAAAAGGGGAGCTGCAAAATCCTCACAGGGCAGCCTGAAGCCTGAAGGAAGAAGCTCAGACTGGGGCATATATTATGGAATGTCTTCCCTACCCACTGGACCAAGGATGACACTGAACTTCTGAAGCAGACAGGGCTGAGGCACCTTCTGGAAAGGGGCAAGGGACCATCTGGGGTTCAAGAGAGAAATTCCAGGGGAAGGATCGCATCAAGCAATTTCTCCTTGGTTGATGAGGTCAAGAACTAAAGCCAGTCCCAGGGGCATTAGGTCTGCGGCGTCCAAGTGTGAAATAGTTCAGGAACAGAAAGAAGACCTGGGGAGGAGGTGGGCCCAACCGAAGAGGATCTCAGCAAGTATCTAGAAGCAGGATTGAAAATCTTTTTGCACCCAACCATAGACAGTCTGGCTTGCACCTATGTCAGGGCATATTTTAGTCTAGATTAGGTTTAGATAATTCTTACAGTATCTATTATTTCTACTGAGGACAACTGCTCAGAGAGGTCATGTTAAGCAGTGTCTGTGTTAAGAAGGATTCTGAGGCCAGGTTTGGTCTCTGCAAGAAAGAGCACCATGATTCACCAATAATGCCTATCACAGCAACAGGACAGGAGAAGGGGATCTAGAATCCATGCAGATGGTGGGTTACGAGGCTGGAAGGATCTACTTCTTATCATGTAAAGAGGGAGACCAGGGAGGGACATAAGTCAGGCCATTTATATTTCAATGAGGTCCAAAGAAATCTGCTATTCTAAAGATTTCTTGTAAATCAATCTTCTTTTTTTTTGAGACAGAGTCTTCCTCTTGTCATCCAGGCTGGAGTGCAATGGCACCACCTTGGCTCACTGCAACCTCCGCCTCCCGGGTTCAAGCTATTCTTCTGCCTCAGCCTCCCAAGTAGCTGGGATTACAGGCATGGACCACCACGCCCGGCGAATTTTTGTGTTTTTAGTAGATATGGAGTTTCACCATGTTGGCCAGGCTGGTCTCGAACTCCTGACCTCAGGTAGTCTGCCCGCCTCAGCCTCCCAAAGTGCTGGGATACAGGCGTGAGCCATCACACCCGGCCTTATTGTTTATTTTTGCCACCTCTGTTGGTTCCCTAATAGGAATCAGTTAGTAAAACCTTTAAAGTTAAAAGGACATGTGGGTAGGTGGACACATTTTGTCATGCTCTGCAGATTCGTCTCGGATTTAAAGCAGCTGTAGGATCTAAAGCAAGTGGTGACAGATGAAGAGAGGAGCAGTGACTGAGCCACATCCCTGGGACTTTGTGGGGGCGGTGGGTGGGGTAAGATAGGGCTGCACAGGGAGCCAGGCAGAAGAGAAGACTCTCTCCTATTTCACTGCTAGACATTCCACCCCCACTCTTAACAAGAGATAATCACCAGAGGAGAGGCATGATAGAGGTTTTCCAGGGCAAAAGAGAATAAAGAATATCATTTAGGGCAGTGTTGATAAGAATAGGAGAGATAATGGAATTGTGGATTTAGAGGATAAATAAAAATGCCACTAGAGAGGATGAAGAAAGAGATGGCACAGAGAAGGATCTGCCGGAAGAACAGTCACTCTTCCCAGCTGTAGCCCGGCTCGCGGTCTAACCCCTGTCAAGTCCTTGAGCTCTCAGGTTTTCCAGATATAGCGCTTTCACCCGCTGACCTCCCCAGGATGTCACTGCCTTTGTCACTGCTAAAGGATGCTATCTCATCATAGAGCCCATTAGCCACTACAGAAGGGTGTTATTGTAAAAGACAGAGCGGCTGTGAACATAGAGAAGGAAGGAAAACTGTGTGGAAGGCTGGGGTCGGCACCTGGGGCAGCAGCCTTGCAGAATGCATTCCTGGCACCTGGACCCCTACTAGTGCATTAGTAATTACAACCTCTAAGGAACTGATGTCATACTCTAACTCCAGCATTTCTTCTGTGTCAGCATTTATTTTACTAACATGTAGATTTCCTAATCCAGGTGTCAGGAAGGTACTATGCTGCTTTGGGGCTTTCTGTCTGGCAACATCTATAAACAATGCAACGGTGACTCTTGTCAGTTTCACAGTCTCTTGTCTGCATCCTGCATCTTTTTCTTTTTCTTTTTTTTGAAACGGAGTTCTGCTCATGTTGTCCGTGCTGGAGTGCAATGGCACAATCTCGGCTCACTGCAACCTCTGCCTCCTGAGTTCAAGTGATTCTCCTTCTCAGCCTCCTGAGTAGCTGGGATTACAGGCACACGCCATCATGCCTGGTTAATTATTTGTATATTTTTCAGTAGAGACAGGTTTCACCATGTTGTGGCCAGGCTGGTCTTGAACTCCTGACTTCAGGTGATCCACCCACCTCAGCCTCTCAAAGTGCTGGGATTACAGGTGTGAGCCACCATACCCCGCCATCATATCATGTCTGCATCTTTCTGCATCTTATTTTCCCAACATTCTTTCTGCAGGTCCCTAGAAGATCTGCTCCTCAGGACAACTTATCAAAAGGTGCAAGATTTAGTTCTCATTTCTCCAGACAAACAATGAGATGTTTCACTCCCAGGAAGCCTGGGAGCTCAGACATAAAACATCACTCCAGTGCCAGACTCTGCAGGGTGGGAGCGCAGGCATGTGGGGGTTGCATGGCATGTGCAGTGAACAACACTGAAGCACTCTTTGAAAGTCAACACCATGTGGACGAATTGCTTAATGAGGGAAGTGGGAAAGTCCCCCAGCTGTATTTTAAGAGCTTTCAAAGCTTAGGGAGAGAAGGATCAGGGGTCCTAGTCAGCCTTCTCGCTCCCACCCAAGGGGGTGCTACAGAGCCTTGAATCTAGTCAAATATTGTTTTGAATTATCATTCTTCCTGCTCAAAAATCAGGAATCACTCCACAGTTCTTTAGTAGTCCCAGTTACCTACCTCTGCGTTCTCTCTCCTAGGTAACCGACAAAGTACTTTTGCCTCACAAACAAGTACATCAGTCCAGCAAAGGCAGCAGGAACTAAGTGGAAAAATGAAAACACCTGTGTCAGTTTCGCAGCCACCAAAACATGCTGTTAGAATAATTTTCGCATAGTCATTAGGGAATCAACATTGGTCACAAAATCTAGCAGAAGACACACGCACTTCAGAAAAAGAGTCCAAAAGCTAGAGGAAACCTGAGAACCTTCCTAATATTGATATTACCTGATGCTGGCATCATGGCATTGTTTACAGCAAACTTGTCCAACCTGAGGCTCGTGGGTCACACGTGGCCCAGGGCGGCTTTGAATGCAGCCCAACACAAATTCATAAACTTTCTTAAAAACATGATGAGATTTTGGCTGGGCGCCACGGCTCATGCCTTTAATCCCAGCACTTCGGGAGGCCAAGGCGGGTGGATCATGAGGTCAGTAGTTTGAGACCAGCCTGACCAACAGGGTGAAACCCCACCTCTACTAAAAATACAAAAATTAGTCGGGCTTGGTGGCGGGAGCCTGTAGTCCCAGCTACTCGGGAGGCTGAGGCAGGAGAATCTCTTGAACCCAGGAGACGGAGGTTTCAGTGAGCCGAGATTGCACCACTGCACTCCAGCCTGGGCGACACAGCGAGACTCCATCTCAAAAAACAAACAAACAAACAAACAAACAAACCCCACCACCACCACCAACAAAATATTATGAGATATTTTTTGTGACTTTTTTCTTTAGCGCATCAGCTGTTGTTACTGTAAGTAAATTTTATGTATGGCCCAAGACAACTCTTCTTCCAGTGTGGCTCAGGGAAGCCAAAAGATTGGACACCCCTAGTTTACAAGGTATTTGCATATCCATCATCTAACGTGAATCCTTTCAACATAACTAGTACCCACATTTCTATTTCCAGATGTGGAAACAGGGGTTCAGGCAGTCAACCAGGCTTGCATAAGGCTGTCAGCTGGTAAAGGGGGGCAGAGGGTAGGGCTTAAACCCGGAATCCAGCTCTGAAGCTGGTTCTCTTCAAAGCACACTCTTCAGCCCATGAGCCTCCCTGCAAGACAATGTTTAACCTTTCCTGCACCAATAGCTACTGTTTAGAAAAGAGCTCTAGGGAAGGAGAGTTCCCTGCATTCTAGCCTTTTGGGAAACTGCCAGGAGCAGAGGCCCAGTAACTCTTATGAAGTCCTGGAGGCTTGGAGCTGGGCGTTAACTCTGCTGGAACTAGCGTTATTTGGAGTCACAGATATAAAAGCCGTTGAAAAACTTCTCCCCTTCGCCTGCCCCAGCGCTCCTGGCGTTTCGGGAACTTGGGTGTCCTCCCAGCTGGCTGGTAAGGAGCGTGTTACTGTCACCATTTGACAGATGAGGAAATTTAGGCTCAGGCCAACAGATCCATGAGGACATCTGTCTTTTCCCTGATCACCTCTGAGCCTGCCACAGTGCTTGGCACATAGGGGTTTTCAAAATAATATTTGTCAGACGATTGAAAGTAAATCAGGCCAGTCAAGGGGTGGAATTTGAAACCAGGTCTTTCTGATTTCAAAACTTTATCACTACCACCACCATTATCAATAATAACATTTATCAAGCTTCAGTTGTTAGGCAGAACCATATGAAATGCTATTTTGGCAGGTCATAAATAGTCAGATATTGGTAGTTTTACATGACCCCGTCTGATATCTGCCAAGCACTGTGTCAGGAGCTTTATACATACTATTTCACTCACCGTAGGAATGCTACTAGCTAGACCACGGTTCTGTTTTACAGTGAGGAAACTGAGGCTTGGAAAGGCTGAGTTAACAGCCTGGAGTCATATACCAGCAATGAGCATCCTTGGATTTGCCTCCAGTCAGCCACTCCCCAAAACCCATTTCTTTCCACAACTCCTCCTGCCTTCCAAAATACTATTGTTATCTGGCAGATAAGAAAATCGAAGCAAAAGAGAGACTGTGAGCGTCATCCTATTCTCTGAAAGTCACAGAACTGTCAGAGTCATGATTTGCCTTGGACAAAGTTTTTCCTATGCTGTACCATCTGAATGACTCTGCTCCAACTTACTGGTCCATTTTTCGTTCAACTTAACTCAACTGAACATGAGCTAGCAGAGATTATGGGTGGAAAATGGCCACACTCATACCCCTCTGCAAGGAAGGTGAGTACCTCCTGCAGGGAAGTGGGCTGCTGGGAACACCAAGAGGGTACATATCCAGGCTTAAAATTCTGATGTTTGTGCAAGCCACTTGTTCCTCTGGGACTTGAGCTTCTACTCTAGAAAGTGGGGGATTTGGACTAGAATTATTTGCTAACAAAAAAAAAATTCTACAATCTACTATAGTCATAAGAAATTATTATCAACCAAGGTTTACTGATGCTTTTGTCTGCTAGCAATGACAAAGCTTGTTTTGACAGGAAATACATATTTCCAGGGCTATGAAACACCTTCAGACTCCCTTTGTATTTATCTAGCTAGAGCAAGTCCGCATTCATCTAGATCAAGTATCATCTAAGACATAAAAGGAACCATAACTCCTAGCTAGGGTATAGTTTGACTTGATTTTTCAAGTAAATGCAAGACATGTTTCCTATTTAGCTCAGGATAGAAAATAGGAAATAAATGCTGAGCTTACTGACAGGCTTCTAAGCACAGAAGGAGGCCACGTGGTGTTCCTTAAGTGGTTTCTGCTGCTGTGCCTCACCTCTGCTCTCTATCACTCAACTTAATTCTTTGCCCGCATGCCCTTCTCACTCCTGGCAATGTCTCCATTCACTGACTTCTGTGGTACATCTTACCAGCTGGCCTATGCTTCACCACCATCTCTTTTATTTATCACTGTATATCCAGGCACAGGGCTTGGCACGTAGTAGCTCTTCAATATGTATTTATTATGTCAATGAATAAAGTAAGAGGATATTTGTGAAAAATCCAGAATTTTAAGCCACAAGATGCAGGCTCTGATTCTGCCTGTGTTATTCACCAGCTGAGTAGCTGTAAGCAAGTTACTTCATCTCCCTGAATCAAAGTATCCTGAAAGGTAATAAGAGAAATGAGATCTACTCTATCTACTTTATAAAGCGGGGAGACAATAATAAGACTTAAATAGTTCATCATGGGACTGAGTGTGGCCTTTCCACCTGTGCCCTGCAGGCCACAGAAGCTGGCCAGTTCATGCTGAGCCACCACTAGGCACAGTGCCAGGCGTGGCCCCGAAAGGGGACCAGAAAGTATGACTGATTTCCACTCAATGTTAAATCAACTCTGGAGGTTGATCTGTATTTCCAACCTGCTCCAGTCAAGACTGTGGACTGCTGATAACCCCGGGAAGGCCAGGGAGTTGGCATCCAGCCCATGGCTCGGTGGAAGCATGCCTGAAGGAGGGCCACCACACTGGAAGCTTATTAGCAGAAGAGCCAAGTGACAGAGGTCCCAGAATAGATCCCGCAGGCACTCTCATTTATAATGCCCTTGTATCTGAGCTAACACTGTTTAAGGATTCTGAGTCACATTTAGCCTTAAACCACCCTTGTCAGCACAGCAGCTCTCAACCAGCCACCAGGGAGCAAACATTAGCAATGCATTATCACACTCGCTCCGCGCGGGCGCAGAGCACGCCTGAAACACAGCCTCCCGAGGGCTCTCACCTCTCCAGGGCTTCACGCCTGGGAGCCAGAGGTCAGGCAAAGTCCTCTCAACAAAAAGCCTGCCCTTTGAACCTCCTTGAGATGCACTTTATAGAAGAAGGATGAACAAAGGGAAGTCTGAGTTACCTTGGCTGCAAAGTAGCCCCGCAGTCCAGAGCACAGCGAGGAAAGTGGGGTACGCATCTACGCAGTTCTGGCTGCAGAATAAACAAGGAGGAAAACAATCACAGAACAGGTTACGGCAATGTGGTCTGAAAATTACCTGAAAGTTAAAGTTAATAATCACTGTCGTGCCTGAAGCATAAATCCCATTCATAATTCCACTTGCATCTACCCAATAAGATGGGGCAGCCAGATGCCACCTGGGAAACAAACGATGGTATAAAGCACACACATGTTCATAATCCACTAACTCTGTTCCTACGGTGACGCATCAGGGAGACTTGGTTTCTTGATGTATTCGCTTTGGCAGGGTTCCTGTTCCTGGCAGTGCCCCTGAGTGTCTTGGAATTGAAGAGTGAGCAGTGCAGACAGACGATGTGGCCACTTTGGCATGGGGATGGTGGGGAGAAGAGCCCAACTAAGGAAACTCTTCTATTAGATACACAAATCAGACCAGATCTGCAAGCCAGGATGAGCAAAGAAAGGTGATCTTCAAGAGTTAAAGACACCAAGATCAATCCAATAAAAGCTAGTGCTCAGAAAGTGAGCTTGTTGATAGGGTGATCACGGCGTGCTGGGCATAGTCCTCACTCTCTGGAGAGTTCTCACTCTCCCACGGATGTTCTGCACCCATCCTCTCTTTTTAACTCACCGTATTTCTGTGAGTACACATGGCGACTGTATGAGTTTCCTCTTGCTGCTGTAACAAGTGGCCACAAACTGAGTGGCTTAAAAGAACACGCCTTTATTAAGGTTCAGGAGGCCAGAAACCCAAAATAAAACTCAGTGGGCTATAAAGTCAAAATATTAGCAGGGCTGCACTCCTTCTGGAGCTTCTAGGGGAGGAACTATTTCCTTGCCTTCTCCAGCTTCTAGAGGTCACCTGTATTCCTTGGCCAGGAACCTCCTTCCAACCTGAAAGGCAGGGATGGCCCATCATATCTTTCTTATTTTGAATCACTCTGACATCTACTCTTCTGCCTCCCTCTTCCACATTAAAAAGACCATAGTGGTTACATCAGGTCCTACCCAGATCATCCAGGATAATGCCTTTGTTTTAAGGTCAACTGGTTAGCTGCCTGAATTTCCCCTTGCCATGTAACATAACATATTCACAGGTTCCTAGGATTAGGATGTGGGCATGATTGGGGAGGGGACCATTATTCTGCCTATCACAATTGCTCTCACATTTCCAATAAGGAACTGAGGCTTGGAGAAGCTGAATAATTTGCCCAGGGTCATCGATCTAAGGAGTGGCAAAGCCAGGATTCACACCGTAATCAGTCTGTCTCCAAAGCCATATCTGTTAACTCTTCGACTGTTCTAAATTAAATCATAGGTGTCCTCCTGAGAAGTTTGCAGTCCAGACCAAGACAATAAATATGCCCAACCGTGAAAAAAAGCGTAACTAGACTTGAGAGGCATAAAAAGAGAAGGAAATAAATACATTGGAAAGGGCACTTGACTAGGATTAAAGTCTCCATCCTGACTTCAACCTGCTGTTCATCATTGGCAAAACAATCTCTCTGGACTTAGTTTCCTTATCTGTGAAACTGAGAGTCTGATCATAATTCTGAGGTCCAGGTGAACTCTCACAGTCAGCGGTCGAAGGTGGCAGTTCTCCAGGCATGCTCTCAGGAGCCGCACTGAGAAGTTGTTAGAAACGCAAATGTTCATGCCCACCTCAGGCCAGCAGAATCAAAAAAAGTCTGTTTTAAACAAGCCCTCCATATGCATGCTGCCATGTGAGAACTACTGGTTTCATGTGCTTATGTAAGTAAAAACGAAGACACAATTTCAAACAGCTCGTGCAAACTTATGAGGGTCTCATGCCTCAGTTGTTACCACTAAGAACTCAGGAATGGCCAGTCCTTCATCTGTGCCCTGCAGAGAACCCAGAAAATCACACTATCTGTCCTTGACCACTGGAATCTTCATGCTCCTCTAATGGTCAAAAGATCCTTTTCTGGAGAAGTCTGTGAAGGCAATAGATAAGAAACCTGTGTAACATACCCTGGAATCCAGGCACAACCAAAAACCAAGAATAGGACAGAAAGAGCAGACCCCTGCTGAGCTTGCAAAGGGCTCTGAATCCCAGGATGTCCACTGATGTAGTGGACACGGTAGGAGCTCCAAAGGGCAGGAAGCCCCTACCAATTTACCATTGGGGTGAAGTGCCTAGTGAAGAAGCCGGTCCCAAAGTTACAATGACAGCAGCTACTGGGCACTGGCATCACATCTATTCTTATATATTACTAGAGGCACAAAATTGCAGCCTCAGGACTGAGAAAATGTGATTCCTTTTCCGGTTCAAGAAAATTAGAGAAAAAAATTCCTTTTTTGGTTAGTCGAATAACATTCTGTGTCTGATGGGATAAAATATCTGTTACTCTTATTGCTTGAAAACCTATTAATATTGGCCAGGCACAGTGGCTCACACATGTAATCCCCCAGCACTTTGGGAGACCGAGGAGGGTGGATCACCTGAGGTCGGGAATTGGAGATCAGCCTGAAAAACATGGAGGAACCCCATTTCTACTAAAAATACAAAATTAGACTGATGTGATGGCACATGCCTGTAGCTGGGAGACTGAGGCAGGAGAATAGCTTGAACTTGGGAGGCGGAGGTTGCAGTGAGCCAAGATCACACCATTGCACTCCAGCCTGGGCGACAAAAGTGAAACTCTGTCTCAAAAAAAAAAAAGAAAAGAAAAGAAAATCTATTAATATCAAAGATTTCCTCTGCTTCCTCCTCTTTCTCATATTTCAGGTTTTTTGTTTGTTTTTAAGTAGTGATTTTGTCTGGGTTATGCAAAAGGAAAAAAATTAATTGTTTAAGGGATTTGCTCATTAGAAATGAGAACTGTCTAGTGATTTGACTTTGGTTCAGTATTCAATCATTCCCGACTATTAGTTCAAGTCATCTTGGTTCCTAATAAAACATGGTCAGCCTGGAGCTTAATGGAATTCTCCCAGCTGTAAGAAAATGGGCTCCTCCTGTGGATTTCCAGAATATTCTCAGAGCCTTGTTCCTGGCTCTGGCTCAAGCCAGTCCCTCTCACCATCCAGGACTTCAAGTGCCACTTCCACCTGAAGCTGCAAGCTCATGTGTCCCTCCTGGAGAGGGAGCCGCTGCTGGGATGAATTCGAGTGGCTTTAGCCACAGCGGCTGCTCAGTGGCTGCTCATGTAGTCTTTGAAGTTCACATGGTCTGGGCCCAATACCATGGCTGCTTCTCTTGGGCTGTGTGAGTGTGGGTGTATTTCCTAACCTCACTGAGTCTCAATTTGCTCATCTAAGAGAGGTGGATGGAGACATTACTAATTACCTCCCTAGATGGTTGTGAGAATGAAATGAGATAAAGTGCCCTGTGGCTCACAGTAAGCATTCAGTAAGTGCTGGCTATTACTGTCCAGTGTCTTCCTTCTTAACCCTCAGTGGAAATGTCTTTCCTACCAACAAATTATTATTATTCTGGGTTTTCTTTGAGAAATTTTGCACCATTTTTTCTGTAAAACAGAACAGATGAACTCATTTTGAGTCTCATTTCTTGAGATCTAAATAGGAGTTACTCAGCAGATTTTGCAACAGTTTGCTGTGCTATGTTCAACTTGATACACTGCACTGTTCATGTTTTTATGGAGAAAAGAACTCACTGCTCTATTCTCTTTCATTTTTCTCCACCTCTGAGAATAAAACATAGAAACTCTTTAGTGTTCTGTTAATTAGCTTGGATTAATTTAAAGTAAGTAAATATAATTAATAACAGTTTATTAATAATAGTAGCAATATTAATTAACAGGATCATTGTAGACCTCTCACCTTTAAATAATTTTACAAGTCTATGCTACTTGAAAGTGAGTCTAGGCCGGGCACCAGTGGCCCACGCCTGTAATCCCAGCACTTGGGGAGGCTGAGGTGGACAGATCACCTGAGGTCAGGAGTTCCAGACAAGCCTGGCCAACATAGTGAAACCCTGTCTCTACTAAAGTTACAAAAATTAACCAGACATGATGGTATATGCCTGTAATCCCAGCTACTCGGGAGGCTGAGGCATGAGAATTGCTTGAGCCCGGGAGGCAGAGGCTGCAGTGAGCCAAGGTCGCACCACTGCACTCCAGCCTGGGTGATAGAGTGAGACTCCATCTCAGAAAAAAAAAAAAAAAAAGAAAAGAAAGTGAGTCTAGAATAGACACGGAGAGATGCAGGGAGAAGTGACGTAAGCGTGGTATTCCCAAAACATGTTTTGATACACTTTGTAAAAAGTGGGGGGTAGAGGTGTCCGCAGTTAAATAATACATTCTCCTCTTAGAAAACCAAGAATCAGAGTGCCCTTAAACGTCCTCAAAAGTCTGTCTAAAAAGAACTTATCCCCTGTAACACCTGTTAAAAGTCCGTGAACTTGTAATCCATTTAGGAAATTACACCTCTCCAGGGACTCTTCTCTCTGCAGCCTGTGCTTACTTACACTCACAAGGAAGAATCTTAGGTCAGCTAACTAGGATTTTTCTCCAAAAACCAAACTTTGAACAAGGCTGCTCTAGCCGTGCTCATCGGCTGGGACTAGGGCATTAAACTCTGTTTTATACACATGAACAGTCCTGGTGCAGTGGCTCACACCTATAACTCCAGAATTTTGGGAGGCTGAGGCCGGTGGATCACCTGAGGTCAGGAGTTTGAGACCAGCCTGGCCAACATGGCAAAACCCCATCTCTACTAAAAATACAAAACTTAGCCAGGCATGGTGGTGGGTGCCTGTAATCCCAGATACACGGGAGGCTGGAGAATCGCTTGAACCTGGAAGGCAGAGGTTGCAGTGAGCCAAGATTGTGCCACTGCACTCCAGCCTGGGCAACAGAGTATGACTCTGTCTCTCAAATAAATAAATAAATAAATATTAAAATATACACGTGAACAGAGTACAGGTCCAATTCCTTTTAGCTCTCAAACCCTGACTCAGCTCTGTCCTGAGAATCAGGTGGAAGAAGAAATGACTGAGAAATGGTGGAAGAACAGCCCATTAATCAAGGCCAAGTCTGAGCTGATGAACCACACTGGCTGGGGTATCTGTTCATCGGCTGCCCCAGAATCTTGAGCTATCTGTATCAGTCAACAGTCATGTTTCATGCTAAAAATACATGCATTCGGCCTTTTAATCCATCAGTATCATTTATACTTCATGCCATTTTTCCTTGATAGCTATGGTCACTAAACATTTATGATCCCACACCCCATCAACCAAAAGTTTTGAGCATGCAAACTTATAACAGGTATATTCACGTATAAACTACATACACAAACTACTGTCCATATATATATTAAAAATGAGTAAAGCTTCATTTCTTACTTTTCAGATAGCAAGATTAAATGCATGTTCTTTTCTTCCTGCAGACTCACGGGTCATCTTGCAACCCTTTTTGCTGCTCTCAGATGCCCCTGGAGAAGTTACTGCTGGGACAACTTTCTCCTAGAATAATACACAACCCCGTTCCTAGTGGTTTCCTGGCATAGGCGGACAGACCAGCTGCCTCTGGCTTTTGGCAGCATGTAGCTGCCTGCTGCATTGATCTTTGGCCCTTTTTACAACCCAGAAAGGCACACACATACGTTGCTGGCCCAGGGAGGAAGTGGTCTTTGTAACAGAGCCACAGCAACATCCAGACAATTTTTATCTTAAAGAAAACACTCCACCCTGCCCACTTAGCTCCGACCTCTCCACGGCTGTCTCTTCCCTCCATCATCCTTCTCCTTCCCTCTAATGGAGATTGAGTGTGCAGACCCGTGGGCTTTGAGAGCTGGGCTGCAGCACCCACAGTGGGGATGTCCAAGCAGCAACAATCGCCTTCCACTCTCCTCATATGCTTTTTATCTCTGGAGCCCCACAACGACTGCAGAACTTCCAGACCACCTTCCCAAACAACACAGCACAGCCACCAAGCAAAGGGCACTTCTGCAATTTGGAGGCTGGCAACTAGCGAGGCCAGGTCTAAGCACCACGGCTTCTTAGAAACAGGGCTACTCAATCCTGGGAGGGACGTGGCAGAAACTACACAGCCTGGCCTGCTCCATTTCTTCTTCGCTGCCAGCAAAATGGGAACTTAACTTCTAACCAGATATGGGGAAATTGCACCATAACTTCTCCAAATTGGTTGAGCTGAGGAGTCCATAGGAACACAATGTGACCAATGAGAATGCAATCACCTGGCAGAAGTTTCTCTTTCCAAACTGGTATAGCATAGTAGGAATGCTTTCTTTGGATTGGGTCTGGGGAGAAGTTTTGACCTCACTTCATCAAAGACCTTTGCACCTCTTGCATTGGATGTGTCCGAGGTGGGGCTCTAGTATCTCTCTCTCCAATGGTGCAAAGAGGCTGACAACAACTGACGTAATTTCTGTACTCTCCTTCAAATGGTTTTAAAATGTCTTAAATCACAGCTTTAAACATCTTAAATTGATTCTGAGAATTAATACATGGAAGGCCTAGATGTTAAAATAGAAACCTCTCTGTAATCAGTTTAGCAAAGGATTTCCTTGAGCCCAGACTGCTGCAATTCCCCTGGACAGAAGTGCTTAGCAGAAGGGAGTGGAGTCCAAAGCAGGTGGGCACATGGAGAAAGAGGGAGATCAAGGTGGCCTGCAGAAGCAGCACTGGGAGCGCTCAGGGGCTGTCTGAAAGGGAAAATGCCCAAGGAGGGCAAGGGGCCAGGCACTCAGACTGTGATGACCATACCAATGTGTTCAAGAGTGGCCCAGCAACTTAGGAGCTGAGGGAGCAAAGCAGCCAGTGAAAGACTGCAGCAGAGGAGCCGTCCCCTCCAATTCCCCCATGCCTGCCCCTCACTGAAAAAATTAAAAGTACCTAGATAAGGCCGGGCACAGTGGCTCACACCTGTAATCCCAGCACTTTGGGAGGCTGAAGTGGACACATCACAATGTCAGGAGTTCGAGACCAGCCTGACCAACATGGTGAAACCCCCTCTCTATGGTGAAAAATACAAATTAGCCAGGCGTGGTGGTGTGCACCTGTAATCCCAGCTACTCGGGAGGCTGAGGCAGGAGAATCGCTTGAACCCAGGAGGCGGAGGTTGCAGTGAGCCGAGATTGAACCACTGCACTCCAGCCTGGGAGACAGAGCGAGACTCCATCTCAAAAAAAAAAAAAAAGAAACCTGGATGAGGGGAAGGATTGAAGAGAAAGTATATTGGTGAGTGTGATGTAGGCCCGTTCACCAAGATCCCTTGAAGTCAGTTTAATTCACAAAAAGCCAACAGTGCCTCTGAAGGGGACCCTCCCTCCCAGCTGCTCCCATGTGCCAGCAGGGGGCCCAGGGACTCCGACCCTGCAGTGTGAATCTTTGTCCTGAGTTTGCGCCGTTCTTGGCATTCTGAATGCATTTTTCTTGGGTGACCATGACTCCCCCTCTGGAAGGATCTCTGGGGGCAT
>PVKP010005408.1:0-74396 GCA_004027715.1 Plecturocebus donacophilus
TAAAAAAAAAAAAAAAAAATTATGTATTGTGTTAGATATTGTACCAACTTACACTACTGACTGCAGCAGTAGAGGATTTTAGTCTCAACCCACTGCCTCCCCTGGGTAATCTTAGCAGGTGGAGATGATTTATAAGTCAAATATTTTAATCTTATGTACAATATACTTAGAAACTTTTTACTTAAAATTATAATTTACATTTAATTTTGGTAGATAACGATTAATGATTATTTTAGTTGATTTACTATATAATTTACATTTCTTTCCCAGCTCCTCCCCATTTCATTTTTTCAACATTTGAATGTAAGACTTTTTAAAAAAATAAAGTAAATGAATTCTTTACATTTCTAGAAGTGGAAGAATTACCTCCGATTGATCATGGCATTCCTATTACAGACCGAAGAAGTACTTTTCAGGCACACTTGGCTCCAGTAGTTTGTCCCAAACAGGTAAAGTTCTTTTGTCTAGCTCACTTTGATATTTTACTAAAGTAATTCAAGTAAATGATTTTGCAATAATGCCCTTATTTTTACTTTTATGTTTTATTTTCATAAAAGATAAAAATTATTTGTCCGTTTTTCTACTCCCAAATAACTGTAAATCGTGGAAGATTTGTTTTGTTTCTGTTCGTCACCGCTTTCTTTCTTTTTTTGTGAGATGGTGTCTCACCATGTTGCCCAGGCTGGTCTAGATCTTGACTCAATGAGCCCTCCTGCCTCAGCCTCCCAATCCAAAGTATTGGGATTACAGGTATAAGCCACTGAGCCAGGCTTGTCACTGCTTTCAAAATTATATCTAAACTCTGATTAGGGGTTAACCCTCTAATGAATCTTTAAATAAGAAACACTCATTGTGTTATTATAGAAAATTATGATGCTTAAATATCTTGTCAAAAAGAATTATTTGTCCTGTAGAAATGGGAGTTCTGTGAAACTAAGTCCATTCCTCTGTTATTATTCAACAAAGGGGACAGTAGACAGACTGGCTAAATCAAGTTCTCCCTACCTGACTTACTTTCCTTTGTGCTTCTTGATCTTAGGTGACCTTTTTTCCACCCAGGGATATAAATGGGAGAGATTTCAGCCAAAAACTATTCATAGGTCTTTGCCTTTCTCATTCTCCTTTCAGCAGAATCCTTTTCTTCTTCCTTGTTTCTATAATCTAGTTCAGCTTAAACTTTATTGATGTATGAGACAATTTCAATACTACCTGTAAAGTTAAATTTTTTAAAAAGTCTCATTTACCACAGATTTTAGGTATGAGTCTCTTCCTTTGGTCTTTGCAGCTGCTCTACTCTTGAAGCTCTTTAAAGTCCTGACCTTCAGGGATATAGCTCTTTGTACCAGGCTCTTTCACTCTCTGAAAGAGAAAGTTCTTTTCTTCATTGACTTGTGGTCAAGATCATAACTTTTGGTGCAGACTTCCAGTCTTTTCTCTCAGGAATCCTATTTTGTTTCTCGCCTTTGGTCACATCTTCTTCCCAGGGTCCTCTGAGTTCATTCTAATTCTGAATCTGTTCATTCTGGATCCTCTTTCTGTTTCTGATCATAGTCACTTAGATTTACAGGATTATGATTTGTGAGAGCTGAAACAAATTTTAGAGGTCATTGTCTATTTTATTGATCAGAATTTGAGAACCTGAAAGATTAAAAAATGATAAACAGAAGGTTGCACAATTTGTGATCCAAATTAGTGTCTCCAACTCCAGCTCAGTGTTCCCCGCCACCAATATTTCTTCCATACTTCTTGCCATTACAACATTCCTGAAAACTCTGACCATGTTTCACTCTGTTCTCTCTCTTATCCACCTTCGCACGTGTAATCTTTGCTGATTTCCAATGTCTACAAGGGAACACCTAAACTTATTACATAGATCCTTTGTAATATGGCCCTAGCTTATCATTCATGACAGATCTTCTATCATTCTTTCATACTCTAAGTTAAAGCTGTGTAAAACTTCCTGAACTTTTCTTTTTTTTGTTCCTGCTAGGGTTTCCAGATAAAATACAGAATACCTAGTTAAATGTGAATTTCAGATAAACATTATTGCATGGGATGTACTTATAGTAAAAAAATTACTTGTTTAACTGAAATTCACATTTAACTGGGTGTCCTATATTTTTATTTGCTAAATCTGGCCACCCAGTCCCTGTATTTGTATATAGCCCTATTTGTGTGGAATGTCTTTTTGGTGCAGAAGAACTGCCACTGAATAAGACCTAGCTTATGTGACCTCCTCTATGAACCTTACTTGACTCCCAGAGAAAGTTGTGGTTTTATAACATTTGGAACATACCATTATTGTATACTTGCTACATTGGATGTATACATCTGGTAAATTTCAGAGCTAATTTTTAGAAGTTTTTACATTTGCATTTAAAATTCTTTACATGGGGAACACATTTTCCCCTTGACATAGTACCGAAATATTTGTTGATAATTTGTGCTAAAAAACACCAGGTCTGTCATTTTTATATCAATTATGAGTACCAGTTTCTGCCCCTAAAATAGAAGGAAACTTTGGAAATGACTTTTTCAGAGTATAGTAGACTCTTTAAGTGACTATTTATTTTAATACAACATGCTTTAAAGCATTTTTCTAGCATTTAATTACAGAGCAAATATAAAGCATACTTATTTATATTATTGCTGTTTTTAAGGTAAAAATGGTTCTTTCCAAATTGTATGAGAATAAGAAAATAGCTAGTGCCACCCACAACATCTATGCCTACAGGTGAGTAATCATCACAATTTTTAGTATACGAAATTTATAAAAAATGGAGGGAAATGATGCATAATTTTAGAAAATAATAACTATTATGTATTTTTTCCATTATAATAGTAATAGGCATATAGAAACTGCAGAAAAGAAAAAAAAATCGAAGGGAAAAATCTGACATTTTCTGCCATCTGATGCAATTGACAATATTCTGGGTTTTTTTCACTTTTTCTATACAAAGTTAATTTTTTCCCGATGCTTTACCCTTGTATTCTGCTTTTTTTCTTAATTAAACAAAAGAACTTTTTTATGTTGTTATAACTACTTGATAAATACTGTTTAATGGCTATATAATATGTATTTGACATGCCATTCCACAATTTAACCATTTCCTTTTAGTTGTTCATATTTTTCATGATTATAAAGAGTGGTCCACTGAATGTTTTTGTATACTTTTTAGGTTATTTCCTCAGGATAGATTCTGGTTGCTTGAGATTCGTTTTTGAAATGAAATGGGAGTATAATTAAAGGAAGAAAGAATTCTTAGAATTATCAAAGTGTGAACATTTTTGAAACTTTTGATATATAGCCAAATTTCTTGCAAAGGTTTTGTTTTGTTTTGTTTTTTTTGAGACGGAGTCTCCCTTTTGTTGCCCAGGCTGGAGTGCAGGGGCACAATCTTGGCTCAAGTGATCCTCCCACCTCAGCCTCCCAAGTTAGCTGGGACTACAGGTGCCAGCCACCATGCCCGGCTAATTTTTGTATTTTTTGTAGAGACAGGGTTTTTGCCATGTTGCCCAGGCTCATCTCAAAACTCCTGGGCTTGAGTGATCTGCCCACCTTGGCCTCCCAAAGTGCAAGGATTTACAGGCATGAGCCCAGAGGTTTTTAAAACCAATTTATGCTCCCATCAGCAGTGAATGAAGAGTACCTCTTTTACTACATGAGTTTCAGTTTTGAGAATTAAGGTTTTTATTTTTGCTGATTTGTAAGTGAAGAGATGAAGGGCATTTAAAAAAATAAGCAAATTTGTAAGACTTTAAAAGAACATAGTTTAGGCCTAAAATAAATCAAAACATAAAGACTTGGTGTAAATTTAAAATACGATTGAGACGATTTGTAGAATCTTTGCTATCTGAAACTGAAACTCAAAAATTCATTACTTTGAGTAGGTGAGTTTTTAATATTACTAATTTCACATCTCTTTAAGTGCCAAAACTTACAAACAATTATTTGTTGTGGTAATTCCCTTCTTAGTGGAGTATCACTAGACAGAATTTTAATATTTTCTTAATCAGTTATGACCTTCAGTAGGAAAATGAGGAATTCAGCTGTGTTCTCAGTCATTAGAATGGGCTGTAAAAGTTGTAATGTTCGTTTATTCTACATGTTTTTTGAGTGCATACTCTATGCCAAAACTTTTATGGAAATTAACTCTGAGTAGTTAGCAGTTCTACCACTGTTAAAAGGTTAGCTTTTTCAAGATCCCATAGTTAAGTGATAGAGCTGAATTTGATAATCCAGTTTCATTTGTTTATTTCACTCCTCCATGGCTGTGGCTGTAGCTTCAACAATCTTGTATCTAAGCTGTGTAAAAAAAGCTAAATGGTGCTCATAGTATTTTAACTTTAATCTTTATAGTAGGTGGTCAGTAAGTATTTATTGAGTGGATAGATAGATGGATAGATGAATGGAAGGAAGAATGAGTGAATGAATGAATGTGACTGCTGTAAGGTAACATAATTGACTTAGGTGCGTAGATGACCTTTTATAGCTTTTAGTATTTACATTAAAAGTTTACAGCTTTTTATGGCCAGTGCTGGGAGGGTGTCTTTATTACATTTGCCCAGTTCCACATGATGCCATTGTAGGGCCCTAAGAAATCCACCAGATGGCATACCATAACTGACACTAATTTTCTTTTAGTCTCTAGCACTTATTTGCCAAGCTTATTTTACTATATTGTAGGCCTACATTATTACTTCAAACATTAACTTTCTAGATAGTTTAAATGGATTAAAATACCATGATTTGTCTCTAATATTAGTAACCATCCAGGGGAAAATTTTAAAGATAAAAATAAATCTTTACATTCTTACTTAGAAAGAAGAAAATAGAGAAATGCATGATGGGTGGAATAAGATGAGAGGAAAGTATAAAATATTACCTTATGTTGGTTTTATTGCCTTCATTTTTTTTTTAATATGCTTTTTGTTTCCCTTTATCTTTTTTTTTTTTTTTGGGGACAGAGTCTTACTCTGTCATCAGGTGCCAGGCTGGAATGCAGTGGTGCCATCTCCGCTCACTGCAACCTCCACCTCCTGGGTTCAAGCAATTCTCCTGCCTCAGCCTCCTGAGTAGCTGGAACTACAGGTGTGCGCCACCACGCCCACGCCCAGCTAATTTTTTGTATTTTTTAGTAGAGACGGAGTTTCACCATGTTGGCCTGGATGGTACGATCTCTTGACCTCATGATCCACCCACCTCAGCTTCCCAAAGTGCTGGGATTACAGGCATGAGCCACCTCACCTGGCCTGTTTCCCTATATCTTAAGGCTCTTTGACAGATGCATGCCACTTACTTCTTTTGTAATATGTCTTTGTGTCTATTATATTGCTTCTATAGAGTGTATTGTCAATAAATGTTTTTCAGTGATTGCTCTCTGTAACTTCAGTGTTAAATGAAGTAAGGGGAATGTCATATGTATAAATTCACCTTCTCATAATAGCAGCATTTCTGATATAAAGGAGATGCTTTTGATTCCTAGCTTTCCCAAGTATATAAAAAGACAAACATACTGGATAGTAAATCGTCAGTGAACGTATATCTAAAATAATACATATTTCAAGAAGGATTTAGAAAAATGAATATGCTGATTTTGGAAGTAATCAAAATGATCAGAAGTATTGAGAAATAACTTACATTATAGTATTTTAGGTTCAAAGTATAATGCTGTTACATGTATTTGCAGAATATATTGTGAGGATAAACAGACCTTCTTACAGGATTGTGAGGATGATGGGGAAACAGCAGCTGGCGGGCGTCTTCTTCATCTCATGGAGGTAGGTGTAAGGAAACAATTAATCCTGTTCTGTATGAGCCATAAAATTTCTCAACAAAACAGAGCTCCATTTAGTAATAACTAAATCAGTTGAACTATGTAACCTAAGATATATTTGATTTAATCAGTAGTTGATGTTAAAATATTGAGTGAAATTTTTAACCAATGGATTGGGACAGAAAGCAAATAATTAATAAGAAGTGCTATGCTTTCAAGACATAGACAATAGAAGATTGTCTTCAACTTTGGGAAAACTTTGTTTTTTTGACAATTTCCTTCTCTTTATTTTTTCTGTTTTTTCTTTATGGAACTCCTATTAGTTGGATATTAGAACTTCTGGATAGATCTAGAATTTTTAAAAAGTTTTTATTAAGTTGTCCATCTCATTGTCTTTATATTCTGAGACATTTTCTTGACTGTTGTCCAAATTTCTGTTGAATTTTAAATTTATTTTAGCAACCATATATTTAATTTTTAAGAGTTCTTTGTTGTTTTCTGTTTTTTCTTTTTAAGAATATCCTGTTCTGTTTTTATGGATTTAATATCTTCTAAAATTTCTCTGATTATTAATTAGAGTTTCTCTTTTAAGATGTTCTCACCCCTAAAAAATTTTTCCTGGTCCATTTTAGTTTGTTTATCTTGTCCTTTCTCTTTCATGCTGCTGGATTTTCTTCATCTGTCTGGTGATCATTTATTGTCCATTAATTTTAAGATTGGATTGTTTTTTCCCTAAGGTAGTTACTTGGTTTTTTCTGCTATTGTATGTGGAAGTTTGTTTTCTAACAAGGCCTTTCCCTTGAATAGGAACTGTGTTTGTGGGTCAGGCCTGTAGACTGTCGGACTTCACATTAAAGGCAGCATTTAACAAATGTCAAACTGATGAAGACGGCCGGGCATGGTGGCTCATGTCTGTAATCCCAGCACTTTGGGAAGCCGAGGAGGGGAGATCACTTGAGCCCAGGAGTTCGAAACCAGCCTGGGCAACACGGTGAAACCCTGTCTGTACCAAAAAAAACAAAAATTAGCCGGGCATGGTGGTGCATGTGCCTATACGTTCCAGCTACTTAGGAGGCTGAGGTGGGAGGATCGCTTGAGCCCAGGAGGCAGAGGTTGTAGTGAGCCAAGATTGCTCCACTGCACTCTAGCCTGGGTGATAGAGCGAGACGGATCTAGGTCTCAACTGATGAAAACCTTATTGGCAGCACCAGGGATTAGTACCTCCTGTAGCCCCTGTAGCTTTGTTCAGAAGCAGGTTTTTTGTTGTTGTTTGGCCTAGTGGTAAAATGCTGCCTAAACTTAGCTGTTCTGGTTGAAATTACCAGGAACTAGAACCCTACCTGCATGGTCTCCCCTGCACTCTGTCCAGTTGCCCCAAAGTTGGGAATTTGAGGACATTGTGAAACACAGTGATGGTTTTCCAGATTCCCTTCTGTTCTTCCATTTCACTCCCTGCATTATTTCACTCAGTGCCTCCTCATACGTCTCTACCATTAAAGTCACTGGGAAATTTTATGAGCAATTTTATATATGGGTTATTTCATTCTCCTTTTTTAAAACTCACATTTGTACATGCCTGTCTATGTATCTAATTATTTTTCCAAACAATAACAGATTTTGAATGTGAAGAATGTCATGGTGGTAGTATCACGCTGGTATGGAGGGATTCTGCTAGGACCAGATCGCTTTAAACATATCAACAACTGTGCCAGAAACATACTAGTAGAAAAGAACTACACAAATTCACCTGTAAGTGGCTCCTCATACTATATCTATCTAGAGAATTTCTCATCACTGCCTGGGAATATTTTAAAAAGACAAAATTAAGAAGTAATCAGAATGTGGGTGGTACATACCTGGAGACCTAGACTCTAGTCTAAACAGTGTGTCTAAGATGTGTCTAGTCATGTGACTTTGGACAAATCACTTCATCCCTTTGCACCTTAATTTCAGGGTTCATAGAATTTTATAATTAGAAAAGACTAGTTTCCACCCCCTAAAATTGAGCCCCAGAGTGGCTAATATCACATCAGACTAGATGTTCTTTAAACATCTATACAATTCTGAAATTCTTTGTTAGTGTCAAAACATCTCCCGCTCCCCTGGCATGCCTTTAGATGCGTTCTTCCTTCATGCTTTGAGTTTATTTTGTTTCGTATTTTAAGTATGTTCATATCTGTCTTATGTAAACTTTACTGCCTTGGGAAAGTGGGACAATAGATGAAATAATATTGAAGTTATTCAAATGTAAATCTACTAGATAAATAAGTTTTCCTTGATTATTCTTGATTGTTTAAAAAATATTTGCCTAGGCTGGGCATGGTGGCTTGCGCCTGTAATCCCAGTGTTTTGGGAGGCCGAGACGGGAGGATTACCTGAGGTTAGGAGTTCAAGACCAGCCTGGCCAACATGGTGAAACCCTGTCTCTGCTAAATAAAAAAAAAAAAATGAGCCAGGTGTGGTGGCGTATGCCTGTAATCCCAGCTACTTGGGAGGCTGAGGCAGGAAAATCACTTGAACTTGGGAGGCGGAGGTTGCAGTGAGCCAAGATTGCACCACTGCACTCCAGCTTGTGGGATGGAGTGAGACTCTGACTCCAAAAAAAAAAATTAGCCTATAAGTGAAAGTACCCTGCAAAACAGAAAAATGACACATGAAAGTGATTATACCCTCACTGTAACATACATACATGCATATATGTATGAATATATGTATAATAGATATATATAAATATATTCTAAGTGATTAGATTTAAAGTCTAGTTTTTATGTAAATGGAAAGATGCTACACTGATTTGTGTCTTTTTCAGGAGGAGTCATCTAAGTCTTTGGGAAAGAACAAAAAAGTAAGAAAAGACAAGAAGAGGAATGATCATTAATACCTGAAACTGTAGGAAAGGTTAATTTGCCTATAATTATATATACATTCCATAGTCATCAAGGAATATATTGTGCAGAGAGAATATCTTTGACTGCTCAAGTCAGCCAATTCAGCATGGATACCAACATTATCTTTTCTTTGGTTATATCATCTGCCAAAAATAGAGAACTTATGATCTATTCATGTGTGTTTCAGGCTTATTTGGGAGAACTAATTTGAACTTAATCACCACTTCATCTGATTTTAGGAAGGTAACAGTTGCCCAGGGCAGTACCTGAATTAACTGTCCATTTCAGTACATGTCAAGTGCCTTTGTTAGGTGGAGAAGTAATGTCGCTAGAGGAATGTAAATACCTGATTTCTTGTCATCAAGATTCTTGTACTGTTAAATGAATATTGCCTTTTTACTGCTCTTTATGGCTTGTTGGAATAGGAGTTCATTTAAGATTGATCTTGGAGAGTTTCTTCTTGTGATTTTAGTTAGTGTCACCTTCCATTTTATAGTGTTCATCATTGAGTAATGGATTAAGTGAAAATCCAGGAGTATCCATCTGTAGTTATGTGCTGAGGTGGTAATTCATCCAGCTTATTTGTTAGCATAAATATTATGCCTCAATTTCTGTTGCAAATTGGTGATTGTGAAATTTCAAAAAGTGATTTTCTAGTCTCTGCTTTTTTTGTTTAATTCTAGTAATGTAAGCAATAAATATGGAGTGTCAGTAGTCTCTTTCCACCCCAGAAATGTGTTGCTGTAACATTCTTTCTTTAAACAACCTGAAAGTACCTTTCTTGCAATCTTCATTGAGGAATTAGAACTATGGTAGAAGCGATGCTGTGGTGAATGGGACATTGATAGAATGAGATAGAGGTGGCAGAATGACCCTGGTATAGGGCAGGAGTATGCTGTGCAGTTATATCAATTTCATGCATGCACTTCAGATAGCTTTCTCACTTCCAGGATTTTGCGGAGACAAGGAGCAAACCTTTTGATTGGAAAAACAGAAACAACTTTCCCCCCCCCATTTTTTTTCCCTCTATTCTTGTCAAACCTTTATGTTTCTTTCATCTTCAAGTTACCTCTGGGCATTTAGACAATGAATTTACCTTTGAGATATAACAATAAGTTATTAACTGCTCACTTTCAGATATAATTGCAAACAATTATTAAAAGTTATTAACTGACCACAGATTTGCCTGGACTTCCCTTCCCAGGGAGGGAACAGAAATTAGGAGACAACTTTGGAATGGTGCTAGAGCATTGAAGACACAGAGAATTGGACAAACAGGTCTTTTTCTCTTTTCTCTGATCTTTTACTTTTAAAAGATCCAACATCCTTACTGTTGGTATTTTTATAAGGTTATAGTAAATAGCTTTACACCAGGATGGATTCTGAAATACAAATTCTAAATTATTTGTTATAACTATATTTAATGTTGTATGTTATCAGGAGTCAGCAGAGAATGACCTTTGTGTATTTGGAACACTTAAACCTCAGGTTCTATGAAAAGTGTGTTTTGTGTTTTAACTGTTAAAATAATTTAAAAAGTCAGTTCTTTTACATAATTAAAGAAGTTAAAAACTATTAATTAACATTAAATAATTTCACAATTTTGGCATGTCAGACCTGTGAAGGGAGATAGGAAACAATGAGAAACTTATTTTTGCTCCTTTTTACAGAATTATTAACTATTATTTTACTGACTAAAAAACTCTCATATTCTTTACCTAAAGTCAATTGGCTGGTAACAGGGAGAGAAGCAAAATTCTCCAGTTCTGAACTCGGAGCTATTTCACACTCTACCCTTAATGGAAACTTGAACTAATACTAGATAGTATTTTTTTCCTCTACTTAAAATTTGTCTTGATTAGGGGATTTTTCAGTTCTCCACATAATAATTTTCTATAATCACATCTATGGTGTGGCATATTTTACTTTATTTAAAACATTTTTTTAAGAGATGAGTTCTTGCTCTGTCACCTAGGCTGGAGTGCAGTGGCATGATCATGGCTCACTGCAGCCTTGACCTCCCACCCTGCCAAGTAGCTGGGACTGCAGGCATATGCTACCACACCTGGCTAATTTTTAAAATTTTTTGTAGAGTTGGGGTCTTACTGTGTTGCTGAGGCTTGTCTTGAATTCCTAGTCTCAAGCAATCTTCCAGCCAAAGTGTAGGGATTACAAGTGTGAGCCACCATACCTGGCCTGCTTGGACATATTTTATAGTATATTAATTACAAATAGTCTCCATATGCCAGTATATAAGAGCAAGTATTGTCTACTTTTTAGATGGGAATTGCAGAAGCTGCATCAAAAGTATGCTTTGTGGTACATATAATGAAACAGAGCCTTTCTGAAGAGAATTATATCAAACTAATTACAACCAAGAAATAATAGTATGAAGCAGATACTGTTTGGAGGACAGGAAAATTTATTGGGAAAATTGCATAATCACCTCAGTTTCCACTATTCAGAGATAGTCATCATTATTTAATATTTGGTATGTATATCCTTATATTATTTTTTCTTATGCATGGTTTTGTATATATGGCTATTTTTCTTTACATAAAAATGGTATTAAACTGTATATACTGTTTTGTAGCCTACATATTTCATATAGAAGTAAATTGTTAACATTTTCCATGTCAATAAATATTCTTCTATGTCTAAATTTCTTATGGCTGCATTGTATTCAGTCTTCTCAGTATATCATACTAACTAGTCCTCTACTTATTTCCTATTTTTAAGTTTTTTTCCAACTTTTCACAGTTATAAACAACTGTGAAAAACTACATTATTTGCAATATATATATACATCTTTGATTATTTATTTAGGAAAAGCTCCTAGATAGGGAATTTCTTGGTCAAGATTTGTACATTCTAGTAGCTTTTGATTAGTTGAGTCAGGTTGTCCTCCAGGAAAGTGTTATCAGTGATTGCTCCATTGATACTGTGTTAGAATATACTTAATACTAGCCAGAGATGGGAAAAAATAGTCAGTTTGCTTGGTAACTCCCAATATCCTTTTTAAAAAAGTACCTTTTTGGCCAGGCTTGGTGGCTCATGCCTGTAATCCTAGCACTCAGGGAGGCTGAGGCTGGTGGATCACTTGAGGTTAGGAGGTTGAGACCAGCCTGGCCAACATGGTAAAAACTGTCTCTACTAAAAATACCAAATAAATTAGCTGAGCGTGGTGGTGGGCATCTGTAATCCCAGCTGCTTGGGAGGCTGACCCAGGAGAATCACTTGAACCTGGGAGAAGGAGATTGTAGTGAGCTGACGTCGCCCCATTGCACTCCAGCCTGGTGACAAGAGTGAAACTCCGTAAACAAACAAACAAACAAAAAGTAACCTTTTTGTCTTGACATAATTGTAGCCTCACAAAAAGTTATAAAAATAGTAGGTTCTGTGTACCCATCTCTGAGCCTCCTCTAGCAGTAACATATAACTAGAGTAGAATTTCAAAACCAGGAAATATTTTTGATTGCAATTCCTTTATCAGATAAATGATTTCCAAATATTTTCTCCCAGTATGTAGCTTGTCTTTTCATTGTCTTAGCAGTGTATTTTGCAGAATAAAGTTGTTAATTTTGATGAGATCTAATTATCTTTTTTTTTGCTCTTTTTTGGATCATTCTTTTTGATGCAATGTCTAAGGACTTTGCCTAACCCCAGGTCAAGATTTTCTTCTGTTTTTAAAGTTATATTATTTTGTGTTTTTTATTTAGATCTATTTTCCATTTTTAGTTTTTACATAAGCTGTGAGGTTAAAGTCAAAGTTTGTTTTGTTTTGTTTTTTGCTTGTGTATGTCCATTTAGGGAAGTGACTAGTTTTTTTAAATTGAATTTTTTGTTTTTTGAGACAGGGTCTTGCTCTGTTGCCCAGGCTGGAGTGCAGTGGGCTGATCATGGTTCACTGCAGCCTTGACCTCCTGGGCTCAAGTGATCCTCCCACCTCAGCGTCACCAGTAACTGGGACTACAGGTACACGCTACCACACCAGGCTAATTTTTATATGTTTTTTAGAGATTGGGTTTCACTGTGTGGCCCAGACTGGTCTCTAGCTCCTGAGCTCAAGTGATTTGCCTGTCTAGGCCTCTCAAAGTGTTGGGATTACAGACATGAATCACCATGCCTGGCCAAATTGAACTTTTTACTCATAAATATTCACAAAGTAAACACAATTAGGTAATTAGCAGTTAGATTGACAAAGGACACCACCAACACCTCATAGTCCCCCTTATATCTCAACTGGTCATTATCTGCTCTGCTGCCCACCAAATAACCACTTCGCTGATTTCCAACACCAGAGATGAGTTTGGTCTGTTTTCCCTTAGGTAAGTGGAATTGTACAGTATCCTTGTTTTGGTTCCTTTTCTAACATTTTGTTTGTGAAACTCATCTGGGTTGTGTGTAACGAAAGTCATTCATTTTTGTTTTTTTGTTTGTTTTTTTAAGAGTTGGAGTCTCACTGTGTCACCCAGGCTAGAGTGTAGTGGCATGATCATAGCTTGCTTTAGCTTCAAACTCCTGAGCTCAAGCAATCCTACCTCAGCCTGACAAAGTACTGGGATTACAGGTATGACCCCAGCTTGTACCTGGCCTAATTGTTTTTTTCTTTTTTCTTGTGGTACAGAGTCTCTCTCTGTCACCAGACTGGAGTGCAGAGGCATGATCTCGGCTCACTGCAACCTCCCCGTCCCTGCTTCAAGCAATGCTCCTGCCTCGGCCTCCTGAGTAGCTGGGATTACAGGTGCCTGTCACCACGGTGGGCTAATTTTTTTTTTTTGTATTTTTAGTAGATACAGGGTTTCATCATGATGGCTAGGATGGTCTGGATCTCCTGATCTGCCCACCTTAGCCTCCCAAAGTACTGGAATTACAGGTGTGAGCCACCGTGCCCGGCCAATTCTTTCATTCTCATCACTGCATAGTATTCCATTGAATGAATATGACAATCTATTTACCACTTCTATTTATGGTTATTTGGGTTTCCAGCTCGATGCTCTTACAATTAGTGCTGCTATGAACATTTTTGTACATGGCTTTTGGTAAACATAGGTACACATTTCTATAGGATATATGCCCAGGAATGAATTTGCTAGGTCATAGGATATGCCCTTGTGGAGATTTGGTGTATTCTGCACAGGCATGTGCTGGGCTGGGTGCTGATTTGTAATGTTTGCCAAGTTTCCATTTGTAAATACTCCCATTCTCTCCAGTTTCAAGCTACTAAAGTGAACTCAGTTGGTTTACAAAATAGTTAAAAATGTTAACAATTGCTTCTGTGAGCTAGTACAAGCCAGCTCCAGGACATCCCTCATACTGCCAAGCAGTTTTCCAAAATCATTATACCAATTTACACTTCTGCCTGTAAATGAATGAGAGTGCTAGTTGCCAGACATGTACTTTTGGCATGACCGTTTCCATTTTCATCATGCTGTGTGGTGTGTAGTGCATCACTTTGTGGTTTTAATTTGTATTTCTCTGATGACTAATAAAATTGAACACATTTGGTTACTACATTTTATACCTGAGGTGACTGAATAATCTGAAACTAACATTTTTTCTCCCAGGAATAGAAAGATAAGAGCTTGTTATCGAGTGTGGTTCAGATACAGAGAAATAAGATTACAGTTTTGCATGTCTTATGACCTAGTCTATAAATTTCAACACTTCATCACCATCCCACTGGTATACTGTCTGTGAATGTATCTGGGAACTTCAGCTTTCTTTTGCCCTTAATTTTCTAATTTGTAAAAATGTGGGTTATAATTCCTTCCAGTCTGGGTTAGTTATGGGGATTAAATAAGATTCCTTCTATGGTGCTTAGTATATGGTAAGAATTAGATAAAGTCGTACCTTGTATTTGAGATGAGCTATTTCTGAGGATTTTAACAGTATCTAGAATTTTTTTTTTTTTTAAGACAGGGTCTCACCCTATAACCCATAGCTGGAGTGCAGTGGTGCCATCTTGGCTCACTGCAGCGGCCGCCTCTGGGCTCAAGCAATTCTCCTGCCTCAGCCTCCCGAGTAGCTGGGATTGCAGGGGCATGCATCATGCCCGGTAAATTTTTGCATTTTTAGAACAGATGGGTTTCACCATGTTAGCCAGGCTGGTCTTAAACTCCTGACTTCAAGTGATCCATCTGCCTTGGCCTCCCAAAGTGCTGGGATTACAAGCATGAACCATCACGTCCAGCCAGTACCTAGAATTCTAAGTTGACACTGGGGTTTCCAAGTTCTTAGTCTCCTTTAGGGAGACAAGATAGTGTAATAGTTAAGAGCCAGGTCTCTGAAATCTGACTTGGGTTTGAATCCTCTATCTGCTTTTTTTTTTTTTTTTATTCTTTAAGTTTTGGGGTACTTGTGCAGAATGTGCAGGTTTGTTACACAGGTATACATGTGCCATGGTGGTTTGATGGATTAAAAGTTTAAACATAAGACCTAACACCATAAAAACCCTAGAAGAAAACCTAGGGAATACCATTCAAGACATAGGCATAGGCAAGAACTTTATGACTAAAACATCAAAAGCAATGGCAGCAAAAGCCAAAATAGACAAATGGGATCTAATTAAACTTAGGAGCTTCTGCACAGCAAAAGAAACTATCATTAGAGTGAACTGGCAACCAATAGAATGGGAAAAAAATTTTGTAATCTACCCGTCTGTCTGCTTTTTAATAGCCTTGCAAGCTTCGGCAAGTTATCTCTCTTCTCTGTACCAAGTTTTGCAAAGCTTATGAAGGAGTTAGGTGGCTACTATTGATGACACTTGTTTGCAAATGTCATCTTTGCATTTGTCTTTCCTATTGTCCTGCTAGGCAGATAGCAGGACAGAACAGATCACCCAGTAGGAGTGGGAAGTTATTGAGGACGTTAAGACTTAGCACGCATATCTAAGCAGGCCATGGGTTGGTACTGAGAGACTACTTAGGGAGAAACAAGGGAGAACTCTGGGTGTAGTGAAGAAGCATAAACCAGGGATTGACAAATGTTTTCTGTAAACATCCAGATATTAAGTATTTTTGGCTTTGTGGGCTGTGCGGTTTGTCACAGCTATTCAATTTCTTTCTTTTCTTTTTTTTTGAGACAGAGTCTCACTCTGTTGCCCAGGCTGGAATGCAGTGGCACAATCTCTGCTCACTGCGACCTCTGCCTCTCAGGTTCAAGTAATTCTCCTGCCT
The DNA here is from genome assembly GCA_004027715.1 of Plecturocebus donacophilus. NCBI lineage: Eukaryota > Metazoa > Chordata > Mammalia > Primates > Pitheciidae > Plecturocebus > Plecturocebus donacophilus. Next base: position 15,844 of record PVKP010005408.1, read on the forward strand.
CAGCCTAGTTGGGATTACAGGTGCCTGCCACCATGCCCGGCTAATTTTTGTGAGACAGGGTTTCACCATGTTTGCCAGGCAGGTCTCAAACTCCTGACCTCAAGTGATATGTCCACTTTGACCTTCCAAAGTGCTGGGATTACAAACATGGACCACCATGCCTGACCATAGCTACTCAGTCTTGTAGTGTGTTTGGATGTTCCTTCAAAATGTTATGTTGAGCTGTAATCCCCAATGTTGGAGGCAGGGCCTGGTGGGAGGTGATTGGATCATGGAGTGTATCCATCGTGAATGGCACCATCCCTTTGGTGATAAATGAATTCTGGCTCGATTCACACAACATCTGATTGTTTAAAAGAGTCTGGGACCTCCGTATTCTCTATCTCTTGCTTCCTCTCACCATGCAACTTGCCTGCTCCCGCTTCACCTTCCACCATGATTGTAAGCTTCTTGAGGCTGCCACCAGAATCCAAGCAGATGTTGGTGCCATGCTTGTACAGCCTGCAGAACCGTGAGCCAATTAAACTTTATGAATTACCCAGTCTCAGGTGTTGCTTTCTTTCTTTCTTTTTTTTGAGACAGAGTTTTGCTCTTGTTGCCCAGGCTGGAGTGCAATGGCAGTCTTGACTCACTGCAACCTCTGGCTTCTAGGTTCAAGCGATTCTCCTGCCTCAGCCTCCCAAATAGCTAGGATTACAGGCATGTGCCACCATGCCTGGCTAATTTTGTTTGTTTGTTTTTACTAGAGACAGTGTTTCACCAATTGGCCAGGCTGGTCTCTAACTCCTGACCTCAGGTGATCCACCCGCTTTGAGCTCCCAAAATGCTGGGTTTATAGGTGTGAGCTACTGTGCCTGGCCAGGTGTTTCTTTATAGTAACACAAGAATAGCCTAATACATATGACTGTGTTCTAATAAAACTTTTTAGAAACATTTGAATTTCACATGATTTTCATGTATCATGAAATATTATTCTATAGATTTTTTTCTTTTTTTGAGACAGAGTTTTGCTCTTGTTGCCCAGGCTGGAGTGCAATGGCACGATCTCGGCTCACTGCAATCTCCGCCTCCCAGGTTCAAGCAATTCTCTTGCCTTAGCCTCCCAAGTAGCTGGGATTACAGGCATGTGCCACCATGTCCAGCTAATTTTTCATTTTTAGCAGAGACGAGTTTTCACTATGTTGGCCAGGATGGTCTCGATCTCCTGACCTCAGGTGATCCGAGTGCCTTGGCCTCCCAAAGTGCTGGGATTACGTAGTAACATAAGAACAGCTTAATACACATGGCTGTGTTCTAATAAAACTTTTTGGAAACATATGAATTTCATATGATTTTCGCGTGTCATGAAATATTATGCTGTGGACTTATTTTTCAATTACGTAAAAATGTGAAAGCCATTCTTAGCTCATGGGCTAAACTGTGTCTTTGGGCTGTAGTTTGCCTTCATGGTGTGGACCATGAAGGAGGAATGTTGGCTGTTCAGCCATGGTTCTCAACTAGTGGGATGTGTGGCAGGGTGTGGAGAAGACTCAGGGGAGTCTTGTCTCCTTTCAGTGAGATAGACATCTGTAGAGTCATACAATAGCATTACTTGAAAGCGAGGGATAATTTACATTTAAGACAGGAAGGGACTGTCAAAGAAGGAATGCTGGCAGGATTGAATAATTTGACAGAGCTAACACTCTAGAATGTATAGAAGAAAAATACAGTTTTGAAGCAGATGTTCAAATTGCATCATGGAGAAGAAAACAGAAAGGCCAGACAGTTGAGACCATAGTATGGATAAATTAGACATCAGTATTAACTCTTTTGGGAAACTTTTTTTAAAATTTCAGTATTTCCCTTTTCTTTTGATTTTTATCTCTGGCTTGCTATAGTAAGAAAAATGCTTTAAAAGTGATAGGATCCATTGGCTGTGACACCAAAACCACGGGCCAAGAAAAGTAAAAATACATAAATTCGATTACATTAAAATTAACTTCTGTGCATCAAAGGACACAACAGCGTGAAAAGGCAACCTATAGAAGGGAAAACATATTTGTAAATCAGATATCTGATAAGAGGTTAGTATCTAGGATAAATATAGAATTCCTACAAGGCAACAACAAGAAAACCTTTACCCAGTGAAAAATTGGGCAAAGGACTTTTCTGTGAACAAATAAACATTTCTGCATAGAAGATGTACAAATAGCCAATAGATACACACACAGATGTTCAACATCACTAATTATTAGGGAAATGCAAATCAAAACCACAGTGAGATACCACCTCTACCCATTAGGATGACTATATAACTAGTGTTGGCAAGGATGTGGAGGAATTGGAATCCTTGTACACTGCTGGGAATGTAAAATGTCCATCTTCCATGGAAAATAATATGGAGAGTCCTCAAAAAGGTTTAAAGTAAAATTATCATATGATTCAGCAACTTCATTTCTGGGCAGATACCTAAAAGAACTGAAGACATTCTTGAAGAGATATTTGTATACTTGTATGCATAGCAGCATTTATTTACGATAGCCAAAAGGTGGGAGCAACCCAAGTGTTCGTGGACAGGTTATTAGATAAATGTATCTATACACAACGAGATGTTATTCAGCCATAGAAAGGAAGGAAATGTGGACATATGCAATAAACCTTGAGGACATTATTCTAAATGAAATAAGTCAGTCATAAAAAGACAAGGACTCTGTGATTCTACTTACATGAGTTATCTAGAGTAGTTAAATTTATGTATAGAGAAAGTAGAATGGTGGTTGCCAAGAGCTGAGTTGAGAATAGAATGGGGAATTATTTAATCGGTATGAGTTTCAGTTTTCCGAGATGAAAAGAGTTCTGGAGATTGATTGTATAGTAATGAGTTCTGGAGATGAGTTGTACAGTAATGGTAGTGATGATATTAACACTCCTGAACTCTATACTTAAAAATGATTAAGATGATAAATCTTAAATGTATTTTACTACAAAATAATAATAAAGTGAATAGGACCCTGAATGGTCTAAGGTAGTAGTGGCTTTGTTCTAGCGGTGGTGAAGTGATGTGGCAAGCAGGAAGAAAGCTCTGGTGGGAGTAGCTGATGGAAATTATGCAAAGTCAGGGGCTAATGAGTGTGGAAAAAAGTCCCACATGAAATACAAGATCTGGGGAATTGCACTCGTGGAAGGACCTACCTTACAGTTCATTTCTTTCACTAAATTTATGAAGAACGTTTGCATAAAGTAAATGAAGGGTGGTTGTGGTTGGCGTGCAGGAGGGAAAAGGGAAAGAATCTCAGATGAAATGGAAAAGTTAGGCAGCAGGTCAGTCATGCAGGGTGGTGTAGATCCTGATGAAAAGAGCACAGTGAAACAATGGAAGGATTTGACGCAGAAGAGTGACACAATCAGATTTGTATTTTAGAAAGTTACCTCTGGTTGCTAGGTAGAGAATGGATTGAAAAGTAACAAAAGTGGAGAAGAGGCTATTGCAGAAATATGGCAATTCCATTCTTCAGTATATAGTCAAGAGAATTGAAAGCATATATAACAACATTATCCTAGTTTAGGATAATGGCAATGGAGATGAAAATATGTTGATGGATTTTTAAAAATGTTTAGGAGGCAAAATTAGAATCTGTCAATAGATTGGATAACAGCATGAGCCATTGTTATAGATCTGTGTTCTAATATTCTTTCATATCTGTTGAACTTTCTTGGTTTAATTTATGGGGTTTTCTTGGTTTGCCTATTTCGTAGCCAACAAACACATGAAAAGTTAATTCATTAGGGAAATCTAAATCAAAACCACAATGAAATACCACTTCACACCCACTAGGATGGGTATTATAATAATAACAATAAGCAGAAAATAACCAGTGTTAGTAAGGATGTGAAGAAATTGGAACCCTTGTAACATTGGCTTTTACATTAGAATAAAATGGTGCAGCTGTTTTGGAAAACAGTTTGGCACATCCTTAAAAAGTTAAACATACAGTTGCCATTTGACCCAGCAATTCTACTTTTCAGTATATAGTTAAAGAAAGCATGACCACATAAAAACTTAGGCATGAATGTTATGGCAACATTATTTATAATCACCAGAAAGTGGAAACAGCCCAATGTTCATCAGCATATGAACAATAAACAAAATGCAGCCTATCCCTACATTGGAATATTATTTAGCAATAAAAAGGAATGAAGTCCTGATTCATGCTACAACATGGATGAACCCTGAAAATATGCTATGTGAAAGAAGCCAGTCACAAAAGACCACATGTTGTATGATTCTATTTATATGAAAAGTCCAGAATAGGCAAATCTATAGAGACAGCAAGTAGATTTGTGGTTACCAGGGCCTGAAAGGTAGAGGTGAGGGAAAAGGGAGTGACTGCTAGTGGATATGGGGTTTCCTTTGAAGGTGATGAAAATGTTCTGGAATTCAGTTACACAACTTTGTGAATATACTAAAAGCCACTGAATTGTATATTTTAAAAGTGAATTTTATTGTATTTGAATTATATGTGAAAAGTTAAAAATCAAAGATCTGTTTGTCAGCATCTTGAACAATGGTTTTATAAAACATAGATATGAAACTTCTTGAGTCATATGTTCCCAAATAATTTGCAGTATGCATCCCATAAAGTAGCTTTTTAATTAACTTATAAACCAGTCCCCAAAATATACTGAAAAGCATATAGAAATTATATATCTGATATTTGAAACATGAATTTCTGAAAAGTTTCCTTGTTGAAATGATCTAAACGTTCAGCTTAAATAAGCATCTAGTTTTACAATTTCACATGTAAGAGAGAAAAATGATTACATTCATATTCCAATGAAGAATTTATTTAAAAATATCATGTTGGGAGTTACTCTGGTTTCATTTCAATATTTTGAAAACAAGAGAAAAGTACATATATTTGTAGTTGCACATGCTACTGAGGGACTACTGTTTGTATTTTTGTAGAGATGAGGTTTTGCTGTGTTGCCCAGGCTTGTTTGGGACTCCTGGGCTCAAGTTATCCACATGCCTGGGCCTCCCAAAGTTCTGGGAATTACAGGCATGAGCCACTACTCCTGGCCCTCAAATTCTGTAAATAAAAATAAATACATATAATTTAACCCCATCAATTGTCTATTATCAGTTATTTTCCTAAATGAGTTCACCATACAACATAATCTGTTCACATAGTTTGTTATATAATCATTGACGTTAATGTTCAAAAGGTCATGATTAAACCCTTTTAATAAAGACTATTAAACAGTTACAGGTTGATATGGTTTGACTGAGTCCCCACCCAAATCTCATTTTGAATTCCCATGTGTTGTGGAAGGAACCTGGTGGAAGGTAATCAAATCATGGGAATGAGTCTTTCCTGTGTTGTGCTCATGATAGTGAATAAGTCTCACGAGATCTGATGGTATTATCAGGGGTTTCTGCTTTTACATCTTCCTCATTCTCTCTTTACCTGCTGCCATCCATGTAAGACATGACTTGCTCCTCCTTGGCTTTTGCCATGATTGTGAGACTTCCCCAGCCATGTGGAACTGTAAGTCCAATGAAACCTCTTTTTTTTTTTTAGTAAATTTCCCAGTCTCAGGTATGTCTTTATCAGCAGTGTGAAAATGCACTAATACAGTAAACTGGTACCAGTAGAGTAGGGCATTGCTGAAAAGATACCTGAAAATGTGGAGGTGACTTTCTAAGTGGGTAACAGGCAGAGGTTGGAACAGTTTGGAAGGCTCTCAGAAGAAGACAGGAAAATGGGGGAAAATTTGGAACTCCCTAGAGACTTACTGAATAGTTTTGGCCAAAATGCTGATGATGATGTGGACAATGAAATCCAGGCTGAGGTGGTCTCAGATGGAGATGAGGAACTCGTTGGGAGCTGGAGCAAGGGTGACTCTTGTTAACGTTTTATCAAAGAGACTGGTGGCATTTTGCCCCTGCCCTAGAGATTTGTTGAACTTCGAACTTGAGAGAGATGATTTAGGGTATCTGGCAGAAGAAATTTCTAAGAAGCAAAGCATTCAAAAGGTGACTTGGGTGCTGTTAAAACATTCAGTTTTATAAGTGAAATAGAGCATAAAAGTTCAGAACATTTGTAGCCTGATAATGCAATAGAAAATAAAATACCATTTTCTGAGGAGAAATTCAAGATGGCTGCAGAAATTTGCATAAAAAACGAGGAGACGAATGTTAATCCCCAAAATAATGGAGAAAATATCTTGAGAGCATGTCAGAGGTCTTCATAGCAGCCCCTCCAATCATAGGCCTGTGGGCCTGGAGGAAAAGATGGTTTTGTGTGCTGGGCCCAGGGTCCCCATGCTGTCTGCAGCCTAGGGATTTGGTGCCCTGTGTCCCAGCTGCTCCAGCTGTGACTGAAAGGGGCCAACATAGAGCTTGGGCTGTGGCTTCAGAGGGTGAAAGCCCCAAACCTTGGCAGCCTCCACGTCATGTTGAGCCTGTGAGTGCAGAGAAGTCAAGAATTGAGGTTTGGGAACCTCCACCTAAATTTCAGAAGATGTATAGAAATGCCTGGATGCCCAAGGAGAAGTTTGCTGCAGGGCTGGATCCCTCCTGGAGAACCTCTGCTAGGGCAGTGAGGAAGGGAAATGTGGGGTGGGAGTCCCCATACAGGGTCCCTACTGGGGCACTGCCTAGTGGAGCTCTGAGGAGAGGGCCATAGTCCTCCAAACCCCAAAATGGTAGATCCACCTATAGCTTATACCATGCACCTGGAAAAGCTGTAGATACTGATCACCAGCCTGTGAAAGCAGCCAGGAAGGAGGCTGTACCCTGCAAAGATACAGGAGCAGAGCTTCTTAAGGCCATGGGAACCCACCTCTTGCATTTAGCATGACCTGGATGCAAGACATGGAGTCAAAGGAGATCATTTTGGAGCTTTAAGATTGACTGTCCCACTGGATTTCAGACTTGCAGGGGGCCTGTAGCCACTTTGTTCTGGCCAATTTCTCTCATTTGGAATGGCTGTATTTACCCAATGCCTGTACCCTCACTGTAGGTAGGAAGTAAATAACCTGCTTTTGATTTTACAGGCTTATAGGTGGAAGGGACTTGCCTTGTCTCAGATGAGACTTTGGATTGTGGACTTTTGATTTAATGCTGAAATGAGTTAAGACTCTGGGGGACTGTTGAACAGGCATGATTAGTTTTGAAATGTGAGGACATGTGATTTGGGAGTGGCCAGGGGTAAAATGATATGGTTTGGCTGTGTCCCCACCCAAATCTCATCTTGAATTCCCATGTGCTGTGAGAGGGACCCAGTGGAAGGTAATTGAATCATGGGGGCAAGTTTTTTCCTGTACTGTTTTCATGGTAGCGAGTAAGTCTCATGAGATCTGACGGTTTTAAAAAGAGGAGTTCCCCTGCACAAACTCTTTGCCAGCTGCCATCCATGTAAGACGCAACTTGCTTCTTTTTGCCTTCCACCATGATTGTGAGGCTTCCCCAGCCATGTGGAACTGTAAGTCTAATTAAACCTTTTTCCTTAGTAAATTGCCCAGTCTTGGGTATGTCTTTATCAGCAGCATGAAAATGGACTAATACAGAGGCTTTTATATACCAAATAGCAATTTACTGTTAAATGATGTATTAAAATAATTTTATTTTAGTCCAAGATCTATTGGTATTGCTCAGAACCTTTAACTTAAGCCCTTAAGTATGCTTGAACTTTGAGTTAAAGATTCATCTTGCTAGTGTCAAGGGGAACATAGCAAGAGTCTTAACCTCTCTCATCAGGTGGTGTACTGTGCATACTGATTGCCAACATGTTCCATCTCCTTCAACAGACAAGGGACTAAAACAATTGCCATACAGAAGCTTTTTGGCAGGTTTACATATAGGGATGAAGAGGAAGTAGAAGGACCAGGCTGTTTGACCAGGCTGTTCTTTTCTGTTTTTCTCTTTTTTTTTAAGAAAAGGTCTTGCTCTGTCACCCAGGCTGCAGTGCAGTGGCATGATCACGGCTCACCACAACTTTAGCTTCCTCAGGCTCAAGTGATTCTCTGACTTCAGCCTCCTGAGTAGCTAGGACTACAGGTATGTGCAACCATGCCCAGCTAATTTTAGTGTATTTTGTAGAGATGGGGTTTATCATGTTGCCAAGGCTAATTTCAAACTCCTGGGTTCAAGCAATGCTCCTTCCTTGGCCTCCCAAAGTGCTGGGATTTCAGTTGTGAGCCACCATGCCCAGCCCAGGCTGTTTTCCTTCTGAGAAATGTTTCATTTTCTATTGCAATTATTTTTTATTTTCTTTACAACTTTTCCCTTCATTCTTTTTCACATTTTGATCTTTTGTCTCCCTTTTTCTTCTTTAAGTGGCCTTAGTTTTTCTGAATGATTTTCAGTTTTGTGTATTTAATCCTTTTTGAATTTCTAAAGGAGCAACTACTAACACTTTTTTGTTGTTTAATGACGTCAAGTTTTGCCACTGCCTCACGACTCTCAACCTGGTAGAGAGCTTTTGGAAGACCATGTAGAGAACAAAACAGCTGAAAACAATGATCACCCATACATAGTCAGGAAGGAGCCCACTATGATGTACAGAAGGCCCAGCCCCTACAGCTTTAGGGCTGGGAGCACTCCTCAGTCTGCTCTTTCTCTAGTTCCTTGGCAGCTTCTTTCCTGGAGCTATCTCTTTATCTCTTCATCATTCATCCAGTTTTGGAGAATCATCAAAGGTAAATGTACTATTAGTAAAGAATTGAGTGAGCAGGCCTGGGTTGTCCAAACCTTGCACACTTCAAAGAAAGTTTTGTCCCTTAACCAGCACGTTGGAGATAACCTCTAAGCTTGTGGTACATCTTGCCTATTAAAAATGTTAGCATGGGACCTTTGCTAACAACGTGATTCATAGTGGGGGCCTTGGCTTTGTGATTGCAGTTTGACCTCTGGAGGGGCTGGTAACTGAGTAAGGTTACCCATGTGGGCACTGCATACCTACAATACCAACCTCCAGTAAAAACCCTGAACACTAAGGTTCAGGTGAGCTTTCCTGATTGACAATGCTTCAGGTATGTTACCACATGGAGAATTAAGGCCTGGGCATATGACTTCACTAGAAGAGGAAAACTGGAAGCTTGCACCTTGTTTCTCCTTGACTCTGCCCTATACATCTTTTTCCTTACTGATTTTAAGCTGTAACCTTTTGCTGTAATAAGTCGTAACTGTGAGTATAATGGCTTTGCTGAGTTCTGTGGGTCCTAGCAAATCATTGAATCCGAGGTAGTCTTGGGGTCCCCCAGTAATAGTAAGGCAGCCCAGTCAGTCTTTCTGTCCCCCTCTTGAGCTCCTTTGTACTGGAATGAAGTAGTAGGAGCCTGACTAAGGCCGAGACACTCACTTGTTACATTTAATACTGTAGAGTTAGTTTTGATCAACTCAGTAATATTCTTGCCATACCTAAGGATGTGGGTAACCTGTCTCTTACCCCCAACGACCTCTGCTAGAGAGGTTCACTCTAATCTACCTTAACCTGTGTATGAGTAGGCCACAGATTTTGCATTCAGACATGTATATGATACCGATTGTAGACTGACTGGACAATTAATTACTAAGATATGGCTCTTGTGTATGACCCCAAACCCATTTCATGTTTTCTTCAACACCAGGGAGTGGTTTTATAGAAGCTTGCTCTTGCCATTAAATAGCTACTTTGCACACATTGGTAGCAAAAGCTAAAACATACTTGTCAGCATGTGAGCAGGACCCGAGGCTTCATCACTAGCTATAGTGTCTGGGCTTTCAAGATTCTTAGTTCCCTTAGCCTTTAGAACTTCTACCAAGAGTTTAACCCAGGAGTTGGCAAGCTTGTTCTGGAAAAGGGTCAGATAGTAAATATTTTAGGCTTTGCAGGCCATTTGGTCTCTGTTGCAAGAGGAAGCAATCCTGCATAAGCTCTCTCAACAAAGTTTGCCCTTCCCTTTGGAATATCCACTCAGCTGGCTCACCACTTCATCAGCTCTATCACTGAGGGCACAGTGATCTCTGTCACATTCCACTTACTCTGTGAAGATGTTCTGAGCATCCTTACTTATACCTTGAGTTAGTCCAATTTTATTCCTTGGTGTCTTTATGCTAATAGATTTGTGTCCATGGTGGCACTGGGTAGGGGGTGGCATGTACCTATTTAGATAGCTCAGTTCCAGGACATGAATCTAAAGTATGACACAGCTAGACATAGCACCCAAATTCAAAGATCCCATGTGGAACCCTTCAAATGTAACTCATGAACCAGAGTCCTCCCCTTGTCTACAAATTGAGTCTCCAGCAACCATCTAAGAAAGGTAAAGTTGGGAAGATGGTTGTCATTACTCTTCGTTGTAGAAAAGCCCCTCCCTATTGTAATTCACATTGCTGTCCAGCCCATTATCTCCTTAAGCCTTATTGCTGTAACTTATACCTACTGATGTCCAAACTGCCAGCATCAGCATTTCTTTGCCTGAGTCTTTCTTTGGTGGTCCAGGTCTTCTCTGCATGTACACCTCAGGTTGGAAATACCAAGGAAATAATGCCACTCCCAAACCCCAGAAGTCTTCAACCAGTGACTTACAGCTCCTTTGTGGTTATGGAAGTAACTCTGAAGGGTGTGTTCTATATTGGCTTCCAGAGTGTCCCAGTGGGATTTTTTCAGTTAACCAAAGTGGTAATTTGCTTAACAGTGTACCCTTATTGACTGTCTTCCTTTCCCCACTCTCCCAGGTTTCTAGGAATCACTGCTAGATAAACTACTTGCATTTGAATCCTTGTCTGATCTGCTTCTGGGACAGCACAAATTAAGAAACCTGCTAACTTGACTGCTACTCCTTGCTTCCCTGGGCTCCTCTTCTCCTTTGTTGCTTCTGAATGTGAACTAATTCCTGATGCAGGTTTAGGCAGTTCTTCCTGTAAACCTTCATGTACAGAGTCTAGGCCCAGTAGGGTGGAGAGTGGATTGGATATTATGCCATTGGTCTTATGACTCTGCCATCTTGGTCTACCCCAGGAGTGTACTCTTGCTGTGTAAGCTTCCAGAAGTGGCCCAAATGCACACTCTCTCAGTCTTCATTTTCATTTTTTCTTCTGCCTGTTCTTTGAAGTCTTCTTTCTTTGACTTCTCCCTTTCTTACTTGAATCCTTGCCCCTCCATTTCCTGGGATTTTCCACCCACTTGTGGAAGAAATCAAGTCCTAGTATCTTCTCCCATCTTGCAGTTTCCACTGTGCTTGCTGCTCTGGTCCTAGGAGAGACAGTGGGGGTGGGGCAGAGGAGATACACATGAGAAATTATGGCTACCACTGCTTTTTTCCTAAAATAACTGCACTAATGGTGACAGACAGGGTTTGATTGCTGAAGAGGACTTGCAGGAACCAAAATGACAATGGTTTGGTTTATTGCAGGAAAAAGATCTAGATTAGCACCAGCATTAAAGTTAGAAAATTTGTCTAAGAGAAAGGCTGCTTTACCACAAGGGATCTGAAGAAGTGAGAACTGACTTCCAGTATTCTCTCGTTGTAAGGGCCACACATATGTATGTCCTCTGTTGGACTGCGAACCACTGACACGTGCATGAAATACCCTGAATCCAGGGAACATAAAATGGAGCCTCAGTTGAGGTTTCTTTTACCTTGCTGGTCACATAGGCATATCCTTGCTATGTCGTCAGCCCCAGTGGCAGAGCTCTCTTGGGGCTCATGAAGACCGGGTGCAAATCATCAATCTCACTGGTATCAGTCAGCAATGCTAAAAGCTGGAACAAACTGCTCCGAAACTCCTCAGACCCATGTTACAAAGCAATGTGATTAATCAGTACATTTCATGTCTTGATAGGGATCAGTGCCTTGCAGGTACTTTAGCAAAACAACTCAGCCTTCTGGAATGAGCATTCACAGCATAGTTCACTGCCTCCGCTACCAATCATCAAGACCTTTTAAAGACCAAATGATAACTCTTGGTTTGAGAGCAATTACTTGCATTATAGCATCATATAATCAAATCACATAAACAATCAAAATGTACCTAATTCCAAACATCTATAATACCTAGTAAGGGGTTGGTACAGATTTAGACAACTGAACAGTTCAGTAGTACTAGCACAAAATGGAACAACTTGCTCATATTTTGGACTACATTTTAAATTCTATTTCCTCCGATTTACAACTCTCTGCTCTCTCAGGTATGCATCTATGAGTGATTGAAGGGTGGTAAAAATAATTCATCAAGTCTAAATCTTCTTCAGGACAATTTTATTCCATAGCAATAGTGTTGTGAGGCAGTTTTAATTCAATCTCAAAATACATTTGATCAACCACCTCAGTATTATTATAAGTTTTATTAGCCTCTACAATATTAAATTTACTTGTGATTTCTATATTGTAGTACTGTAATACATGGTATAATATAAATCAGTCATAATGACATATTATTTTGTCCCTCCCAACAAAATATGCCTTTTCTCATAGGAGTGGAGGTTAGAGGCCATGTCTCTGTTATTTTAGGATTCCAAACCACTTGTAAATTCCTTTCTCTGGGCATATGGTTTGATGTATAGCATTTTCCTGGGAGGAGACATGTCGCCCAGCAGGGCCTATTTAATCCCCATTGGAAGTTATCTAGTCCTATTTAAAATGTATCTAATACTCACAAGTTACACTATAGAAAAATAATAGTACTCAGTTGTGGCACTAAAGTTGTTAAAGAGCACCTCAGTATGTTGTATTCTTCAATTACTAATTTCTATGGACTGGGAAACACATCAGCCTCCCCTAAGTGTGTATCCTGTGCTTCTGCTGTGAAAATCCCAGGCCACTGTGCCTGGGATAGCTCAGACTCCATTTGAATGAAGATATCTTGTAACCCAGCTGTGTGACACGCAAGCCCACTCCCATCACTTGGTCTGGGCATGTAGTCTTAGTGTGTACTCTAATGCAAAACTGTTCCATCAATGCTGTGTTGTCATTTCAGTTGCCATCCTTGTCATTCCGCCTGGAGGAGGATGTCTTGCAGTTTCTCCATTTATACCAGAAGTCTTTTTTTTCCCCTCTTCAAAATATCTTTCTTCATTGAAAAGGAATTCCTCTTCACCAATTCCTCTCAGCCTAGCTCTGAATTCTCAGAAGGCTCCCTTATTTTAAGTGGGCCAGTGAAGTTGGATCCACTAGACCCACTGTTGATGTTGAGTACTAACTTCTTTCTTATAATTAGGAAATAAACTTGGATCCTACAATGTTGACTCTCTCAAACTAAAGCCATATGAGTAGTACTCACTGCTAAATGAATTTTTTGTTTTTGAGACAGAGTCTCACTCTATTGCCCAGGCTGGAATGCAGTGGCATGATCTTGGCTCACTGCAATCTCTGCCTCCCGGGTTCAAGTGATTCTCATGCCACAGCCACTTGAGTAGCTAAGATTACAGGCACGTGCCACCAAGCCTGGCTAATTTTTGTATTTTCAGTAGAGATGGGCTTTCACTGTGTTGGCCAGGCTGACCTTGAACTCCTGACCTCAAGTGATCCACCCACCTCAGCCTCCCAAAGTGCTGGGATTATAGGTATGAGCCACTGTGCCTGGCCTCTAAATGGACTTTGATTCCAGTATACCATAATGCTTCCAATACCCATTCACATAGAAGTCCTGATTTTTCATTCTCAGTACTTGAGCCTGCAAATTAGATTTAATTATTTTGCTTTCTCAGTGATCCAAGTATCTTAATTGTTCTTCCACCTCTTTATGTCTCTCCACCCCCAATAACAGGAACAAGAACTACTTTTGTACATAATGTTTTGACAGATGTGACATGCCAAAGATGAACGTCTTCCATCATATCCCAGTACCTTCTTTAAAGTTTCATTATCATAATCAATGGTTGCACAATGCTCATTTAGACTAGTGTTCATCGGTGTTTTCCGATTCAACTGGATACGTATTCCATAGTTTGCTTCCCAGTTCAGGTTTTCAATCATAGCTCTATCCTGTGAGAAACGGAAACCAAAGGATGTAGCCATATTTGTATTTTTCTGAATAGTTATAGTCAGAGCTGCTATCCTTTCATCCATTTTGAGGACGAAGACCACTTTCAGAAGTGTATGTTACATTCATTGAGTTGGCTACAGTCCTGCTTAGTTCTTGATTCTTCAGAAAGAGGTTTTAGAAAACTGAATCCTTTACTGCAAGGGCACTGACTTAAACGTAAAAGAGAATATTATTCTTTTGCTCTGAGATTCTCTCAAGGCACCAAAATTATATTAAATTTTCCCTTTTGTAACATTCATTTATTAACTACCCTCTCCTCAGTAACAATTTAGCCTTTCTTCCATTTATCATTAATTTAAATCCAAACCTTTTCCACTAAAGTAGGTCCCACTGGTTGAGTCACTGGACTATCCCATATTTTTGGTAGCAAAATGAGATATTCCAGGGTTTCCTTTTGGGGTCATTCCCAATAGTAGGAGATCATGTTGGATAAATACAAAGAAAAGGTACTATCCTTCCATGAAGCAACAAAACATTTGCATGGTCAGCCCCACCTTGGCAAAGTGCAGGGAACAGATAATCCATGCCATCAATTGCTTTAGAATTTTTGCATTTAGGTTCAAATCTATCTATCTATCTATCTATCTATCTATCTATCTATCTATCTATCATCTATCGATCTATCTATCTATCTATCTATCTATCTATCTATCTATCTATCTATCTATCTTGTTTTAGAAAATATAAGATTTGGGGATTCTTAATGGTAGCCCTGATTGCAAGGACTACCAGATCCATTGTTGAAAAGGAAGATAGAGGTGAAGTAGGGAAGACATATATGCAAATACTTGTTTCATTCTTTATCTCTTTCTCTCTAAGTCAACCAACTGATGTAATCATTTATCTAATGGAACTTCAATTTTGGTTCCCTTCACCTTCAGTTGCAAAACATAATGCTATCCCAATGCTCCTGGAGTCAAAACAACAAAACAATCAAACAAAAAAACCCACCAAAAAACCCAAAAACAACATAATGCTGCAGGCTGGCAGACTAGCCCTTTGATTCTTTGTTACGGCCACCTTCTTAAACAGGTATTTTAGTTATCCATTTCAATTTCCTATTAAATATTTTAAAATTGATAAATATAAGTCCATTGAATACAATGTTATTTTGCATGTCATTGCCTATGTGAGTGGTGAACTGAGTGCCATCAGTTCACTTTACTAAGATCTAACTGATCTTCAGTTTTGATCAGTTAAAAAGGTAGAAATTGGCTGGACATGGTGGCTCACACCTGTAATCGCAGCACAGTACTTTGGGAGGCCAAGGCGGGCAGATCAGTTGAGGCCAGGAGTTTGAGACCACCCCGGTCAACATGGTGAAATGCTGTCTCTACCAAAAAATACAAAAATTAGCTGGGTGTGGTGACATGCACCTGTAATTCCAGTGACTCAGGAGGCCGAGGCAGGAGAATTGCTTGAACCCCGGAGGCAGAGGTTTCGGTAAGCTGAGATAGTGCCACTGCACTCCAGCTTGGGTGATGGAGCGAAATTGTGTCTCAAAAAAAAAATAAAAGGTAGAAGTTTTCCAAAATTCTAAGTTTCTCTCAAATCTGAGGTAAGGGAATGGGTTGGGTTGGGAGAGTATCAGTTTACCCCTTGCTTCCTCTGAGTCTTTCTCCTGTTGGAAACTGCATCTTTCTGGCATTTTAAACCAAAAAAAGATGTAAGTTCTGAACTCAGGTCTTTACCTTTAAAAGAAATCTGGTTCTGTTCCTGCTTTTGAAGTGGATATCTAATGAATACGTATCAGTTGGAATTATCCAGTAAAGCAGCTTCTGGCTCAAGTTATGATTGGCACATGAGAAAAATAGTCTTTTTTCCCCCAGTGAAATTATTAAGAAAGGGAAAATGTAATTGATATGGTTTGGCTATGTCCCCACCCAAATCTTATCTTGAGTTGTAATCCCCATGTGTTGAGGGAGGGAAGTAATTGGATTATGGGGGCAATTCCTCCATGCTGTGCGCGCACATGGTCTCTCTAGCCTGCTGCCATGTAAGACATGCCTGCTTCCCCTTCTACCATGACTGTGAGTTTCCTGAGGCCTCTCCAGCCATGCAGAACTGTGAGTCAATTAAACCTCTTTTCTGTATAAATTATGTCTTTATAGCAGTGTGAAAACAGATTAATACAACAATTACTTTTTCTCTTCATTTTAATCAATTTACAAGCAAATGACATTAATAAATTATAATAGAGCATAATGTAAAGATTTTTAAATAATTTATTAAACCAAACATGGACCACACAGAATGAATATATATGAAGAAGTATTTTATGTAATTTTTGAATGTACAATTCCATTTATAAAATTAAAGTGTGCAAAATTAATTCATGTTTTTAGATGCCCAGATAGTGCTTACCCATGAGGGCTGAGTAACTGGAAAAGGGAAATATTGAGGTGCTTCTTGATATGGGTGGTGGTTACATGGTTATGTTCAGCTTGTAAAAATTAATCAATTATCAATTTATGATTTGTACAGTTTTTTTGTATGAGTATCATACTTTAAAAAGTAACAAAACAAAATGAAACAAAGTGCAGTCTCTGCCATTAATTTATGTTCTATTAAGAGGGCCAGCAAGAAAATAAATTTCCATTTCTGTTGCTCTTCCTTCCTTTGTGTAGAGTCATTTTTGCATTTGGCATCATTTTCCTTCTGCCTGAAGAACTTCCTTTAATATTTCTTATAGTCAAGTTTGCTGGTGGTGAATTATTTCAGCTTTCATATATCGTAAAATCCTTTATTTTGTCTTTGTTTCTAAAAGTTTTTTTTTTTTTTTTAACTTAGTATAGAATTCTAGGTTGACGGTTTTTTTTCTCCCTTTGGTGCTTGAAAGATATTGCAGTCACTGTTTTTCTACTTCTCTTGCTTCTGATGAAAAACATGCTGACACCCATATCTTTCTTATTTTGTATGTTATGTGTCCCCTCCAACCCCTGCTCTTCTTAAGCTTTTCTTTTTCACATTGATTTTGAGCAATTTTATTTGAAATGCCTTGTGTAGTTTTCTTTCTGTTTCTTGTGTTTGGGGTTCATTGAGCTTCTTGGTTTATAGTTCTCATCACATTTTGAAAGGTTTTAACCGTTGATTCTTTAAATTGTTTTTTTTTTTTCTGTCCCTTCCTTTCTCCTTTCCTTCTGGAACTCCTGTTAGACATGTATGAGGTCACTTGAAGTAGTCCTGTAGCTTAGTGATGCCCTGCTAATTAAAAAAAAAATCTCTTTTATCTTTGTGTTTCATTGTAGTTGGATTATATCGTTATGCCTTTAAGTTCACTAATCTTATTTATGCAATCTCTGATCTGCCATCAATCCTTTCCCACGTTGATTTAGTCCAGACATTCTAGTTTTTATTTCTAGATGTTTAATTTAAAAATCTTCTATATTTTTACATATCTTTTGGAAAATATGGAATACCACTATATTACATTTTCCTTTTTCCATATTCCATCTCACTATTTTAATGTCTTTGTCTGTTAATTCTAATACCTGTGTTATTTCTGAGTTGATTTCTTTTGATTGATTTTTTTCTCCTCATTATGGGTCACATTTGCCTGCTTCTTGGCATGTCAGATAATTTTTAATTGGATTTAAGACATTGTAAGTTTTACATTGTTGGGTACTGGATATTTTTATGTTATATAAATATTCTTGGACTGTGTTCAGGGTTTCAATTAAGCTACTTGGAAATAGTTTGATCCTTTCAGGTTTTACTTTTAAGATTTGCTAGGAATAACCCAAGAATATTTAGTATAGGGTTAATTATTCCTGACTGCTGAGGAAAGACACTTCTGAGCATACTATCCAATTTCCCATGAATTATGAGTTTTTTCCATTTGGCTAATGGGAGCAGGCACTACAACCAGCCCTCTGTGAGCATTGGGTACTATTCCCTCTAATCTTTTTGAGTAGTTCTTTTTCTTGCCTGAAAGCATTTCCTCCACACTGTGCTAATCAGTACTCTGGTGAATACTTGAGGGGGGTCCTCTGCCGATTTCTGGAGTTCTGTCTCAGTGCAGCTCTGCAGTTCAGACTCCTCTCTGGTACTCCTGTACACTCAACTCAATTTCCTCATCCCAGGAGTCTCCTGGGCTCTGCCTGGATTTCCCCTCTCTGCCCATGCCCTGGGAACTCTCATGACAGTAAGCTGGGCCAACTGCAGGCCTCATCCCTTTTCTCAGGGATCACTGTTCTTCCTTGTTAATGACAAGTGCCTTGAAAACCATCATCTAAGTTTTTGGCTATTTCAGATGGGACAGTGAAATTCAGCTCCTGTTACTCCATGGTGTCCAGATGAGAATATTTAACTGAATCTACGTGAGTTTTAAAAATGGCCGGGTTCAGTGGCTCATGCCTGTAATCCCAGCACTTTGGGAGGCTGAGGTGGGTGGATCACTTTAGGTAAGGAGTTCAAGACCAGCCTGGTGAACATGGTAAAACCCCATCTCTTTTAGAAATACAAAAATTAGGTAGGTGTGGTGCTGTGTGCCTGTAATCCCAGCTACTCAGGAGGCTGAGGCAGGAGAATTGTCTGAACCTGGGAGACAGATGTTGCAATGAACCAACATTACCCCACTGCACTCCATCCTGGGCAACAGAGCAAGACTCTGTCTCCAAAAAACAACAAAAACAACAAAAATGAACCTCACGTGCGTCCAATTTATTACCTGTATAATGTATCTATTATATTTTATACATATTATATAATTTTATTTTAATAATGGGAGATGAATGAATCACAGTAAGATGTTTAAGGTAAAACATTTCACTGTTTTTTGTAAGTATTTTTTCAGTATCAGTTAAAGGGAGACTGTTACCACAAGTTTGCTTTATCAAGAATCAGGAAGTATTTTGAGATCAGCATTAGATTAAAACAGTGTTGTTTTGAGTAGAAGACTATATATTTTAGGTATCCGATTTGAAAACATACTTGTCAGAATTGTCTGGCTGGATTAATTTGTTAATTTGATCTTCTTCATCATTTGATGTGATGTCAGATACTAATAGCACAATTAACTCATCGCTAAGTGCTCATATTACTTTAGCATTTTTTATGTCCTTACTAGCTTTTGCTATAATGCTAGGAAATGGTGTGGTCATTTTAGCTTTTGTGGTGGACAAAAACCTTAGACATCGAAGTAGTTACTTTTTTCTTAACTTGGCCATCTCTGACTTCTTTGTGGGTAAGTTTTATGTCTTTATTTAAGACAATTTTTTCCAATTTTAATTTATTTCTAAAACCTGAAAGTAACTTCTATTATTTCAGGGTACTGTGTACAACTGGGAAAAAATAAACAAAAAAAGTTTAAGTATTAAATTTTGGAAGGGGGTTATATGGCCCTGTAAGAGAACATTATACATATGTAAATCAGTGCTATATAGGAATTTTCAGCTGTAAACAGTTTATTTTCTTTTTATAGAATAAAGATAAGTTCAGAATAGCCCCAAAATTGTTTTAATGTAAGAGCTACTTGTTTCTGGTGCTATTTTCCTTGTATGTTTAGACTTGTAAGTATTCCTCTGTAAGTAAATATTGTTTTCTCAGTATCACAGTGTTGGAGTAATAAGAAATTATGTATATGCTAGTAACCAGTACAATCAGAACATGGAATATTCAAATCAATTAAATAATATGGTCAATAGTATTAATTTAATGATATGGTATACAATTTTGTAAAATATACCCAACTGTTAACTACCTTGTGTATATCATAGCATTATATAATTGTTAAGAGACCATAGAAATCAAATCAATATTTCTTTGAAAATATGCACTATATAATTTTTCACTGCCTGATGCTGATTATTTTTAAACAATGCTTATCATAATAAGTAGATGTGCAGAAATGTCAGCGATGAGGTTGTTTTATAGGAGTTTCTAGTATAATTTAATCTGGCGTATTCAGATTATTTTTGTTTATAGCTACATAAGGCTTACATTTATGTTAAAATGAAATAAACACATAAAATACTTAGTTCATTTCCTGGAATACAATGATTACTCAACAAATGTTAGTTCCTTTTTTTAAAAATTTTATCTGCAGATATAGGTCAACCCCCATCTGGGTCACAAGTGTTAGTAGAGTGTCTACCATGTGTAGTAAGTACTGCTAGGTATGCAAACACTATTAGGTAATCAGGGGATTTATAGAAGATTGAGTTAGTCTCTTCTAGTAAAGTTTTGATGTAGCAGAGTGGATAAGAGATGTTCAGAAATGACTATAGCAGTATAGAGTAACATGAGACCCCAAGAAGACCTAACGAGTGCTATGGTCACTTGGAGGAGGGATCAAGCATCTTTAGTTAGCAAACAATGGCATTTAACATGAACTTTGAAGGATGGATAGAATTTCCATAGGCAGTGATAGGGTGGAGAGGAGTATTCCAAGAATGAGCAAAGGCATTCTGGTAGAAAATCATTGTGCTTATCTTCCTAAGGGTGAGCTTGGAGCTGGCTGGTGTGCAGATGGGTGCAAGGGAGCAGTAGAGATGAAGTTGAAATCTATACAGTGAGGGCCTTAAATACCAGGGTGAGAGTGGAGTGGAGTTTATTCAGCAGGCCATGTGGAGATTTAAGGATTTTAAAACAGGTGAGTGGTTGAAAGGATCAAAGCATTACTTTAGAGGCATCAGAAGAGCTATAGGAAGTGGGGAAACTGGAGTGTGGGGTGACATGGTTTCAGAGATGATCCTGCAGCAATCTAGGCAGAAATCATGCAGTTAGAACCTGAGCTAGGGTGACTGGAAAGGAAGGCCAGCAGGTAGAGCGGCTAAGGGTGGGGTCGGGCAGGAAGAGAGAAATCTGAGTTAAAGACTGGGCTTCTGAGGCTAGGAACAGTATGGCACTCTTCAAAGAAACAGGAAGCATTTGGGCAGGGCAGCTGTGGTTCTGATGCTGCATTGAAAGTTCTGGAGAAAAATTCTAGTTGAGGAGATTGATTTAGGAGTCATGGCATGGAAATGACAGATAAAGGCAGCTAACTCTTAAAGAAGTATTGAAAAAATGCAACATCTCCCCATTTGTTTCCTCAATTCTGTCGCTTCAGGTAACCAACATTTGCTGCTTGAAGGAAATCCTTCCACATCATTCTCTGTGCTCCCATAAACATGTACAAATACACAAGTTTATTTATGTGAATGTAGAGAAGGTTCCACTATAAATATATATATCCCTTGTTTCTTCTTCACAGAATCCTGTGACTTTCAGATGACAGTCAGCACTTAAAATAGATGATGTGTTTTTACTAATCCAAAGGGAGTGAGGCCCTGACTGCCCCAGTTTTACGGAGGGACAGATGAGACAGCTGAGAGAGCCTGAGCCCTGAAACTTTTGAATAAAGATGGTTCTATGGCCGGGCTTGGTGGTTCACACCTGTAATCCTAGCACTTTGGGAGACCAAGGCCAGTGGATCACCTGAGGTCAGGAGTTTGAGGCCAACCTGATCAACATGAAGAAACTCCATCTCTACTAAAAATACAAAATTAGCCAGATGTGGTGGCACATGCCTGTAATCCCAGCTATTCAGGAGGCTGAGGCAGGAGACTCGCTTGAACCTGGGAGCAGAGGTTGCTGTGAGCTGAGATCGTGCCATTGCATTCCAGCCTGGGCAACAAGAGCAAAACTCTGTCTCAAAAAAAAAAAAAAGATGGCTCTAGATCAAAATGTCTCCACGTCTGGCCCAAGACCAGCATCATGGCAGTCCCACCCTCAAGGGCTTGAGCTTATCTTTGGGGAATGAATGGCCCTGCAGATGTAGTTACTCAGCAGTCCTGGTGGTCTCCTCCATCAGCAGGTGGGTGAAGAAATAATTCAGATAATTTCTTTTGCTCCTGATTAAAGGAGTCGGGTGCAGGTCAGGTCAGAGTCTCCATTCATCTGGCAGCCTCATCCCTCACATCTCTCCCGCTTGCTGCCAGCTTCATCCAGAGGTCTGTATATTTAACATAGGGCTCATCATGACACAGTCCCTAGGAGCTTTTTGTAACAGGATGCAAGTTTTCTGCCGATGCTGTTCTTTGTCCTTTGCCATGCTTGGAAGTGAACCTTTCATCTCTGAGCCTGGAAGAAGGCATAGAGGTGGTGAGCGTGCAGGGCAGAACTCATAAGAGGTTTTCTGCAGCTGTAAGCCATTGATTCTTAACATTTGGAGTCATGAGATCCAGTGCTCCAGAGCCATTTGACAATGGCAGGAAAGATTAGAACCTCACATGTGGCTGATACTGTGGCCTTTCTTTCTGAATGCCCTCTTCTCCCAGGTTTCAGAACTGGCCCTCTGTGGAGAATCTAAATTTGTGGCACCTGAATTGCTAGCTTCTCAGGCTGAATTTACTGTTGAAAGCAAAGATTTATTGAGGAGAAATTCTAGTACTAGCTATACCGGATGATATATAAATACTACCTCATCTGTACACTATTCTGAGAAACACATGCTATCTATATCTACATCAATATCTATGAAAGTGTTATCATGTGACCAGTGTTTCCATTTATGGGTAGTTTCTTCTCATCTACGTGTTGTGCTGGCATTTGTGGCCTATGTGACCATGCGACAGATGGCTGGATAGGATCTTCAGGGGATAAAGGTGGTTGCTGCTATCAGAGCCTGAACCAAATGTTCAGGAGGGCAAAGTTTATCTTGATACCTCTATGCCCAAGTTCAGGACTCTTTCCTGGCCTGCTGCATTCATCTGCTCAGGCTGCTGTAACAAAATACCGTAGACTGGGTGGCTTAAACAACTGACATTTACTTTATCACAGTTCTGAAGTGGGGGGCATTTCAAGATTCTGGCCAATTTTGGTTCCTGATGAGGGCTCTCTTTCTGGCTTGCAGATGGCTGCCCTCTACCTGTGCCCTCAGAAGGCCTTTCTCTGAGTGTGCACAGAAAGAGAGCAAGCTCTCTGTTATCTCTTCTTAGAAGGACACCATTGGATCAGGGCCCCACTCTTATTAACTTTTTTACCTTTAATTTTTTCCTTAAAGGTCTTAGTTCCAAATATAGCAACATGAGGGGTTAAGGTTCCAACATGTGATTTTGGGGAAGGTACATACACGTTCAGGCCATAACACCCTCTTGCACTCACCTTCATCCACACATTCCTCTGGTGGCCCAAAAGATTTACTTGGGGCTTTTAACTCCTCCCACCTTTTGATTGCCACTTTCTCATGGAAGATGTAGCTTCTTAGCTGGCTTAGAAAGAAGGGACAATACTGGATGGATGGCAATTTTAGAGCAAACTGGGCTTCCTCATCCTTATCTGTTTGTTCATCCAACAATCATTTATTTTAAAGCAGGCGCTTTCTGAGGTGCTGGAGATAGAGCAGTAAAAATACAGGTGGAAAGCCCTGCCCTCGTGATGCTTCTATTTCTACTGGGAGCAGGGCTATGGAGACAGACAATAAACAAGAAAAATAAGTAAGTCAAATTATATAGTATTTTAGAGGTTGATAATTGCTACTGAAGAAAATGCAGAGATGAAGGAGAGGGAGTGTGTTGGGGGTGGGGCTGCAATTTTAAACCTTGGAACTAGAATTTTCCGAGAAAGACACATTTGAAGGCCAGGAACTGTGGCTCACATGTGTAATCCCTGTACTTTGGGAGGCCGAGGCTGTGTGGATCACTTGAGGCCAGGAGTTTGAGACCAGCCTGGCCAATATGATGAAACTCTTATCTCTACTAAAAATACACAAATTAGCTGGGCATGGTGGCACATGCCTGTAATCCCAGCTGCTCAGGAGTCTGAGGCAGGAGAATCACTTTAACCTAGGAGGTAGAGTGCTACTGTACTCCAGCCTGGGTGACAAAGCCAGACTGGACTGCCTCAAAAAACAAACAAAACAAAACAAAGCAAAAAAGAAAGACATTCGAGCAAACAGAAGGTGCCCTTGGGGGAAGAGCATTCATGCCAAGGAACGGCAGGTACACAGGATCTGAGACAGAAGAGTGTGTGGTGCATTGGAGGCCAGAGGGACTGGGGTGGAGTGATTGAGGGGTGAGGAGTAGGAATGGGACTGGGAAAATGGGGCATATAGTTTGTTTTCTTTCAGTTTTGTCTTAATCTATTCAAGAAACTGGCTCTTAGTTTTACTTATCAACTCCATTTGACCCGAAATCATAATTCCAGAATTGAAGGTGTAGAAACACTTCGGAGTAAGTGTATCAGAGAAATTGTTTAGATTCGCTTTTTTTGCAACTTCTTTAGAATGAACCACAGACATCTCTGTTGCTCAACCAGACAGAGAAAATGTGCATGACACAAGTAGGGAAGCATTACATAGAACGCAGGGTGACAGCACAGCGCAGGGTTATGAAAATCAAAGGAATACCCTAGAGCCTGTCTCCAGCCAACCACCATTTCCAGCAGCTCCTGCACTTTCAAACACACCCTTCCTCTTTGGTGTAAATCAGAAAGCATGTGACAAAGAGCATTTACCTCCCACCTCTCCCCTGCACCACTCAGTCACTGGTGTCTAGAATGCATGACTGGTATCTCTCTTCTTTTTCATTTATATGGAAGAAATGAGTGCCAATGTGGCAAATCCTCATGTTGAGAACACTGGAAGATACAACTGTGGGCTAAAATATAATAAATGTCTCTGTTTGGTGGATACTTTGATTTCCTTCAGTGCAGATCAGCTTAGATTAACAGTTAAAATGCCTATAGTCTCATATTTTTCAAACTGCTAGTCTTGGCCCATTATTGGTGACCTACATTAATTAATTAATTAATTAATTAATTTTTGAGGCAGGGTCTCACTCTGTCACCAAGGCTGGAGTACAGTGGCGTGATCATGGCTCACTCCAGCCTTGACCTCCCTTGCTCAAGTGATTCTCCTGCCTCAACCTCCTAATTATCTGGGACTACAGGCATACGCCACTATGTTCATCTAATTTTTGTATTTTTTTTTTTTTTTTGTAGAAATGGGTTTTTTTTCCATGTTTCCCAGTCTGGTTTCAAACTCCTGGGCTCAAATGATCTACCTGCCTCAGCCTTCCAAGGTGCTGGGATTAAATGAGCCACCAAGCTCAGCCAGTGACCTATTTTATGCCATAGACATACACACACTCACCTTGGAGGAGATGAAAGGCACCCTAAGGAAGTTTGCTTATCATTAAAAATATAATTGAAACATGAAACAAACAGGTTATTTGAACTACATAGAAGAACTGACCACGCAGCTCTTCATCTCTATGGGGTCTTGTCTTTCATCTTTGTATGTAAACCTAGGGACAGAATAGTAGGGTTTATTTAGCACTACCTTCCACTGGTTCTGAAACCATGCCAGTATAGCTTCATGTGGTCTTATTTTTGAAGAATGCAGGCTTTCCATCTTCCTTTCCTTTCCTTTTCCTTTATCTTTATTATTATTCTTAATGATAGACTAATTTGGTTCTCATATGAAAAAATGGGAATTCCTGGAAGTGCCTGATACATTTGAAGAAACTCAACAAAATAAGATTTTATCTGAGCTTCCACTTAATAGATCATATTCTCAGCAACGAATCACACCTTTATGCAATGCCAATGCAATTAAAAACCCCTAAAAGCTAAAGGAAAAGGAACCTCGTTTCATCACTGTTAGTTAAGCAGTTTCTGTGCTGAGCTGAATCACTGTGGTAGAGCTTATCTATTTGTTCATGCAGTGAAGAGTCATAGGTAAAGTCAGAGGTTCCGAAATCACATTGCCTGGTTTTACATACAATCTTCTCCAGTGAGTGGACCTTGGTCTAATTGTCTCTTTTCTGAGCTGCAGGTTCTTTAAGTATTATCTCAGCATGGTCCCTTCCTCACAAAGTTTCTATGAAGATGAAATGAGGTGACACTTGCAGTGCACACAGCGCAGTGTCTGCCATATGGTAATTGTGCAAAACATATTAGCTGTTAGGAATTTAAGTTAAATGTACAAGTCACTGGCCAACTCTAGAGGTTGCAGGAAACACAGACAGTGATTTGTGAGATGGCCCTAATCCTCAGAAGAGACAGACTCGAAAGATGACCATGATATAAAAGTAGAAGTAATTAATGTATGAGAGAGGGAAAGATGAGCAAAGGACCAGGGAAGTGCAGAGGACAGAGGGCTCACTTCTGCTGAGGAAGCTCCCAGAAAGAGGATGTGGAGGAGGTCACTTTTTGGTCTTAGTGAAGAATGAGAAGGAAGTGAATTTACTTTTTATTTATTTTTTATTTTTATTTTTTTGAGACAAGGTCTCACTCTGTCACCCAGGATGCAGTGTAGTGGTGCAATCTCATCTCACTGCAACCTCTGTCTCCTGGGTTCAAGTGATTCTTCTGCTTCAGCCTCCTGAATAGCTGGAATTATAGGCATGTGCCACTATGTCCGCCTAAGTTTTGTATTTTTAGTAGAGACTGGGTTTCACCCTGTTGGGCAGGCTGGTCTTGAACTCCTGACCTCAGGTGATCCACCTGCCTCAGCCTCCCAAAGAGTGAGCCACCGTGTCTGGCCTTAATTGACTTTTTAGTAGAAGACAGGTGGACATTTTAGGAACAATGACATTGGCAAAGAAGAAAGGGATGTGAAAATGTGCAATGTGTTTTTGGGAAGGGTGGTCCACCCTGTTTGGGTTACAGCATGAAAAAGGTAAACATGATTTATGCTGCCTATGGCTGGAGATACAAGCCTGTACTTAATTTGGAAAGTAGAAAGGAGCCATTGAAAGTACAGTCACCCCTTGGTGTCCATGGGGGATTTGTTCCAGGACTCCCCTTAGATAGCAGAATCCAAGAAAACTGAATTCCCTGATATAAAATGCTTTAGTAGTTGCAGGTAACCTATGCACATCCTCCCATCTACTTTATTATTATTTGTTATTATTTTTAATAATAGGGATGGGGTTTCACCACGTTGCCCAGGCCAGTCTCGAACTCCTGGTCTCAAGTGATCTGCCCATCTTGGTCTCCCAAAGTCCTGGGATTACAGGAGTTATCCACCACTCCCAGCCCCTTCCATATACTTTAAATCATCTGTAGATTACATATAATACCAAAGACAATGTGAGTGCTATGTAAATAGTTGTTATACTGTGTTGTTTAGAGAATAGTGACCAGAAGTCATTACTATTAGTCAAAGTCTGTACATGTCCAGTACAGATGCAGTTTTTTTTCCAAATATTTTTTCTTTGATTGGTTGAATCTACAGATGTAGAATCCACAGATAAGGGGGGCCAACTGTACAATGTTCATGACCTATCTTACAAAAATGGCATTTAAGGAGTTGTGTAGAAAATCTGTCCTGAGCTGCTTGATGAAATACCATGAATTTCTAAATTAGAACCAAACCATTTGTAGTGAATTCAGATATGTCATGGTGTTGTGTCACCATTAAAACATGCCCCTTTGTGTTCATTGATGTGCACTAATTTTTTACACTTCTGTTTTTCCTGTGCAGGTGTGATCTCCATTCCTTTGTACATCCCTCACACACTGTTCAAATGGGATTTTGGAAAGGAAATCTGTGTATTTTGGCTAACTACTGACTATCTTTTATGTACAGCATCTGTATATAACATTGTCCTCATCAGCTATGATCGATACCTGTCAGTCTCAAACGCTGTAAGTCAAAACATTAATTTATCCCTTTTAGAAGATTATGTAAATGCACATGTTGGATTCCCAAGCAAAAATTCTTTTAAGCGTAATTTTTAATTTAATTGACAGACCTTGGAGGAGCCCTCTCCTGTTGTTATCTGGCATAAAGTTCTTGCTGGTTGTTAGTTTGTGTGATTTGGATAATTCACTCACCTAGGTGTTGTTGAAATGGGAAGGAATCAAAGAAAACCCAAGGCAAGTTGTTCCAACTGATATCTGAGTCTACAGTAGATTGGATGGACATGACATTCATGATAGGTTTATTGGTTCCACTCCATAGACATACTGAGACCTGAATATATTCCTTGGAATGGAACTTGAAGGGCAGTAGAAAGAATCCCACACTTTGAAAAGTGATGAGAAAATCAGTTCTGAATGGCCAAAGGAAAAGACAGTATACAGGGAAGCTACAGTTTACCCAGTGGGACCAGCCAGAAAGCTCAAATTCTCATGCCAGTTTAGAACCCATGCCCAGGAAGCTAGAACTTACTCAAGATTTGGAATAGCTTCATCTACGAGTTATCTTAAGTCAGCTAAATTTCTTAGCAATGGAACAAAGGAGAAAATAAGGTTGAAGTAAGAACAAAGGGGCCACAGAAATATGGGGCAGTGATCTAAAACCTTTGAGGCCTAGATGGGAAACTTCCTTGACTCCCATCTCAGGGACCCAACTCTTTGGGTGACTACTGTGTGACAGGCATTTTGCTGAGTGCTGGGTTACAGAAGTGAATATGCAGAGTCTCTATTTTATTTTCTTTCCAACTTCTGTTTTGGGTTCAGGGGATATGTGTGCAGGTTTGTTATATGAGTTAGCTGCGTGTTGTGGGGGTTTTGGTGTAGAGAATATTTTGTCACTTGGGTAATGAGCATAGTATCTGATAGGTAGTTTTTAAAATCCTCTTCCTCCTCCCACCCACCACCCTCAGGTAGGCCCCAGTATCTGTTGTTTCTTTTTTTGTATGAGTCTCTATTTTTGACCAGCATAGTCATCTACATGGAGGCAGATCCAGGAACACGTGGGTTCAGTACAATGGACCAAATGCTGCACTGGGAGCCTTGACAGGACAGTGACAGCTCTAGCCTGGGAGGATTGTGCAGTTGGAGGTTGACAGGATTGGAAGGTGTATTAGAAAAGGTAAACTACTGTGACAAAGAGACTTTAAAATGTGGAGGCTTAAGCAAGATAAAAGTTTATTTTCCTCTCATACAACAGTCCATGAAAGGGTGGATTCTCTGCTCTAGGAACTCACCCAGGAACCTTGCTGGCAGGTGGCTCTGCACCCTCTAGGGCAGGGACTGGCAAACCTTCACTATAAAGAGCCAGATAGCAAATAGTTTTGGCTTTGTAGGACCTACTGTTTCTGTTGCAACTGCTCAAATGTACCATTGTATCCCCCAAACAGACATAGATAATATATACAAAAAATGTACTTGTCTCTGTTTCAATAAAACTTTATTGGCCCAAATAGGTGGTGGGCCACATTTGTTACTCTGTCACCCAGGCTGGAGTGCAATGGCATGATCTTGGCTCACTGCAACCTCTGCCTCCCAGGTTCAAGTGATCTTCCTGCCTCAGCCTCCCGAGTAGCTGAGATTACAGGTGAGCGCCACCATGCCTGGCTAATTTTTATATTTTTAGTAGAGATGGGGTTTCACTGTGTTGGCCAGGCTGATCTTGTACTCCTGACCTCAGATGATCCGCCCGCCTCTGCCTCCCAAAGTGCTGGGGTTACAGGCATGAGCTACTTCACCTAGTCCATATTTGTTTCATGGACAGTAGTTTTCTGGGCTCTACTTTAGGCCATTGTCCTCCTCTGCGTGGTCAAAGTCAGGTTGTTGTCATACTAGGTTCTGGACAGGAAGGGGAAAGAGAAGAAGTCCAGAGCAAGGGATTTTTCTTTTAACCAAGTAGTGCAGAGTCACACAGTCATTTCCACTTAAATTTTATTGGTGAAACTTAGTCACATGGTCCCATCTTACCACAAAGGAAGCTGGGAAACTCTAGTTGAGCCACCACATAGTCAGGAAGGAGGGGAGAATGGGTGTGGGAGGGCAGCCAGCTATGTCTCCCCCTTAGCATTGGGTACTTCATTGGTGTCAGGGTCCACTGCAGTTTGTATTGCATGCAGAGAGTGCAGATCAGCTTAGATTAACAATTCAAATGCCTATAGTCTCATATTTTTCAAACTGCTTGCCTTGACTCATTATTGATTTATGAAATCAGTTTAGTGGGTTGTGACCTTTGTTTTCAGTGAGAAAATATGGAACGAAACAGAATAGAACAGCTGAGCATGGTGGCTCACACCTGTAATCCCAGCACTTTGGAAGGCCAAGGCGGGTGGATATCTTGAGGTCAGGAGTTGGAGACTAGCCTGGCCAGTAGAGTGAAACCCCATCTCTACTAAAAATACAAAACAATTAGCCAGGCATGGTGACGCTCGCCTACAATCCCAGCCACTTGGGAGGGTGAGGCAGGAGAACTGCTTGAACTTGGGAGGTGGAGGTTGCAGTGAGCTGAGATTGTACCATTGCATTCCAGTCTGGGTGTCACAGCAAGACTCCATCTCAAAAAAAGAAAAAAAAATGGAATAGAACAAAATAAAAAATTAGAAAACATCAGAGTATCTTGTACATAATAAAAGTAAATACTGTTTTATGAATACTTCCATCTGTGTGCTTGGTTATGATATGTAATATATTTTTTACATTAGATCACAGTCAAGTGTTTGAAAAACAGTGCTCTAATTCAGAATCTTTCCCATTTGTACTTTACATTTTTTTCCTTTCTTTCTGGGTCAACATTTCTTTCTAATCTCCACTGGATGTTCCTAGGGCTTCCTTCTCTGGATGGCTCAGCTTTTGAATTTACTCTCAGGTTTGGGGGCAGAAAAGGGACAGCTTACCCAGTTGGGCAAAGGGCTTAGAGGTTACAGAGAGATGAGGGATGATGCCAAGAGGGAATTAGACTTTCTTTTTGTTTATTATTATTATGTTTTATTTTTATTTCTTTGAGACAGAGTCTCGCTCTGTCCCGCAGGCTGCAGTGCAGTGGCATGATCTCAGCTCACTGCAAACTCCGCCTCCTGGGTTCAAGCCATTCTCCTGCCTCGGCTTCCTGAGTAGATGGGATTACAGGCGCGCACCACCATGCCCAGCAAATTTTTGTATTTTTAGTAGACAAGAGGTTTTGCCATGTTGGCCAGGGTGATTTCTCTTGAACTCAAGTGATCCACCTGCCTTGGCCTCCCAAAGTGCTAAGTAAGATTATAGGCATGAGCCACCATGCCCGGCGCGTTTTTTGTTTTTGAATCCTGGTCTTGCCCCAAGGAATTCCCCTGGCAATTCAGGCTGTAAACTTGATGAGGGATGGGTTTGCTAGATCCTGGGTCCCCTGTGCACAGCACAGAGTAGAATACATAGGGTTCCACAAATGAATGTATGGGTGCTGGCAGGGATGCTCAGGCAGACCTTGTACCTCTGTTGGCGAATAGTTCAAATGCAGCCATGTGAAAACAGAAGGAAGCCTTCAAAGACCACTGGGAGCCCATAGGAAGCAGCAGTGGGAAAGCTGAGCCTTTACTATAGCTGAAAGTAAGAAAGGGGAAAGGGATGGGCGGCCTGGGAAATGGAAATCTGACAATAATTTGGAAAAGAAAAGTTCAGTGCAGGTGGAGCACATAATTACAGTCCTCAGAGAGGTTTTCTGGAGGGGCAGATTCCATTTGGCTGAAGTCAGTTGGGTGGAGAAGGAGAACAGCAGGTCTTCATGATAGCTGGAGGGAATGGGAATTAAAATGTACACAGAGGCTGGGCATGGTACAGAGAGGTGGCTCATGCCTGTAATCCCAGGGCTTTGGAAGGCTGAGACTGGCAGATCACTTGAGGTCAGGAGTTCGAGATTAGCCTGCCCAACATGGCAAAACCAGTCTCTACTAAAAATACAAAAATCAGCCGGGCTTGGTGGCGGGTGTCTGTAATTTCAGCTACTCAGGAGGCTGAGGCAGGAGAATCACTTGAACCTAAAAGGTGGAGGCTGCAGTGAGCCGAAACTGGACCACTGTGCTCCAGCCTGGCTGACAGAGTGAGACTCCATCTCAAAAAAAAAACAAAAAACCTAGGCGCCGTGGCTCATGCCTGCCATCCCAGCACTTTGGGAGGCTGAGGCGGGCAGATCACCCGAGGTTGGGAGTTTGAGGCCAGCCTGACCAGCATGGAAAAACCCCATCTCTAATAAACATACAAAATTAGCTGGGTGTGGTGGTGCATGCCTATAATCCTAGCTATTTGGGAGGCTAAGGCAGGAGAATCGTTTGAACCCGGGAGGTGGGGGTTGTGGTGAGACGAGATCATGCCATTGCACTCCAGCCTGGACAATGAGAGCAAAACTCCATCTCAAAAAAGAAGTTGTCTATAGAATTAAGATAGTAAAAGAAGGGTATTTCTTTATTGGCAGGAGAAGAAAGAAACTTGACAGTAAAATCAAGACCACAGGAAATCCTGCCCTGGGAGGACTCGCTGGGACACGATGTTTGTTGCTAGGGCTACCATAACAAGACCACAAACGGGGTTGCTGAAAATAGCAGGAATTTATTCTCTCCCGTTTCTGAAGACTAGACATTTAAAATCAAGGTGCCAACAGGGCCATCCTTTCTCGGAAGAATCCGGGACACCTTGTTCTGTGCCTGTCTTTTAGCTTCTGGTGTTGCCAGCAACCCCTGGTATTCCTTGGCTTAGAGATGTGTTTCTCCAGTCTT
Organism: Plecturocebus donacophilus; assembly: GCA_004027715.1. Classification (NCBI taxonomy): domain Eukaryota; kingdom Metazoa; phylum Chordata; class Mammalia; order Primates; family Pitheciidae; genus Plecturocebus; species Plecturocebus donacophilus. The sequence continues at coordinate 48,217 of PVKP010005408.1, forward strand.
TACCTCTGTTGTAATGTGGTGTGCCCTCCCTGGGTCTGTGTCTGTGTCTCTGTTTTCTCTTATAAGGACATATTGGATAGGGTAACCCCTAATTCAGTATGAGCTCATCTTGATTACATCTGCAAACACCATATTTGCAAATAACATCACATTCACAGGTGCTGAGGGGTTTAGGACTTCACCATACCTTTTTGCAGGACACAATTTAACCCACAACAGGCATTTAGAATGGTCCTGAAATCCATCTCATTTATTATCACCAACAAGTTCTAGTAGGCTGCTCAGCCTCTCAAAAAAAACCCTGACTGACAGAAGGTGTGGACATTTTATTGGGGTGGGGCAAAAGGTAGGGTAAGAGACTGTCCTGAATAATGGACATATTTCGTAGTGGGCAAGAACTAGGCCACTGCAGGATTTCAGGGACACCACTCCACGCAGCCTGGGTCTGGATTCAACCAATGCTTGAGCTGTCTATCTTTCAAACACGCTCCCTGGAGATGCAGAGATCAGCATACTCTTCACAGCTCCGTGGCTGTCCATTATCCCAATTGACCTTATGCATAATGGAAGAGAGATCATTTTCCAACATATTGTGTTGTATCATTACCAAGGCTGAGCAGAGCAATTAGAAAACTAAACGCAGCTTTAGGACCATCTGGGTATTGTTACCATCTTCATAATCATTAGATTTAGTGCAAGAGATGTATTAATTAGTGGCACAGGAAGCAGAAGGCCAAAAAAAAGTGTATCACATATGAGAGCTTGTGGTCAGCACCATATGCATTTTAACTTAGCCTCAGAAAAACACAACAATCCCACCTCCCTACAGTTAAAAAAAAAAGTTAGCATTTTTATTTTTACATTATTAACTAGCTTTCTTTTACCTCCAGCCAAGAGAGGTCTTCTCAGCCTGTATGATCCAACAAAGAAAGCGTGCTGGGCAATGTTGCACCCCTTTAAAACCAATGCAGAACGAGACTCAAACACTCACAGAAAAAATATGACACAAGAAATAGAAAAAAGGGGGCATGTTCCAATTACATGGGTAGATCAGTTTTTTTCCCTGTGAGTGAGGAAATCAGAGAAACATGGAACATGTGAGCTGAAAGGAAGCTTGGAATCTAACTAATTTTTTTTTGAAACCTTACTGATTTAAATAAGGTTCAGAGAGGTTGTCTGTTCCAGGTTGCCTTAAAGAATTCCTTATCGCTTATATACAGTGATCGGTCTTAGGTGTCACATGCTTAAGGATTTTAGGATTGACATAAGGATTTCAGGTCCTGTGATCAGAGGGCAGTCCTCACTCATAGACTCTCATTATCCTTTATAGAAGCCTGTCCTTGTGACCAAACGGAGTTAGAATATTCTTCATCCTTAAAAAAGACGGTGGCACTAGCCACAGTCGTGTCTCTCAAAGTGGATGGTCATCACAGCTTTGACATTGTATTTGTCAGTTTGAAAGGCTTGCACAAAGAAGGTACTTGGGTGGGCTGGGTGAGGTTAAGTTTATAATCACAGCACTTTGAGAGGCTGAGACACGAGGATCACTTGAATCCAGGAGTTCGAGACCAGCATGGGCAACATAATGAGACACTGTCTCTACAAATAACAAAAAAATGTAGTCAGGTGTGGTGGTGTACATCTGTGGTCCTAGCCATTTGGGAGGCTGAAGCAGGAGGATGACTTGATTCTAGGCAGCCTAGGCACCGCTGCAGTGAGCTGTGGTTGTGCCACTGCACTGCAGCCTGGGCAACAGGACGAGACCTTGTCGCAAACAAACAAACATCAGGAAGTGACTTGGTAATGCTTAATAGCAATGTGGTATTTATCTGCAGCAGGTTTAAAAATCTTTTTTGGGCCAGGTGTGGTGGCTCACACCTGTAATCCCAGCACTCTGGGAGGCTGAGGTGGGCAGATCACCTGAGGTCAGGAGTTTGAGACCAGCCTGGCCAACATGGTGAAACGTCGTCTCTGCTAAAAATATAACAATTAGCCAGATGTGGAGGCAAGCACCTGTAATCCCAGCTATTCAGGAGGCTGAGGCAGGAGAATCGCTTGAACCTGGGAGGCAGAGATTGCAGTGAGCCGAGATCATGCCATTGCACTCCAGCCTGGGCAACAAGTATGAAACTCCATCTAAATAAATAAAATAAAATAAAATAAAAGTATTTTTGTCTGTGATTAATCTTCTTGGGAGTGATAAGAATCCTTTCTCTTTTTGATTCCACCTTGAAGTCTCAGCAAAAACTACAGAGTAGATTGTTTCTGAATATTGGAATCAGATAAGGCAATGACTTTCAAACTTTTTTGACTGTGACTACAGTGAGAAATGCATTTGGCACTGTGATTCAGAGAAACAGCATTTCTCTTTACATATATGTATCTCTATTTCCAAAGATATATTGCTTTGTTTGATGAAACATCATCAAAGAACACCTACCCTCACTATGTGTGGTGCATTCTGATATCAACTACTCTATTTCATTAAAATGCCTCAGCCTACAGATTGAGCAATATTGTGGGAAGGTGTGCCCAACTTCAGTTGTTTGACATTCAGATTAGTGTCAATTAGAAAATACTCTTTTCTTATTTTAGACATTGGCTTTGATATTTTCTATAGTATCAGAGATTTAACCTTGAAGGTTACAGTCTTCTCCCCTGAAAACCATTAAGAAAGTTTGCATCTTGGCCCAGGCTCCACTGAAGTTGAACCATCTGCCCTGGTCCACATTATGATACCCAGGTTAGTTAATGTCTCCATCATTTGCACATCCCTGAGATTTCTAAAGGCCTATGAGATACTTTATACATTCAATATGCATTTATTGTATTGAAAATAATTTGTTTGGTCTCTTCTAGGTGTCTTACAGAACTCAACACACTGGGATCTTGAAGATTGTCACTCTGATGGTGGCCGTTTGGGTGTTGGCCTTCTTAGTGAATGGGCCAGTGATTCTAGTTTCAGAGTCTTGGAAGAAAGAAGATAATGAATGTGAACCTGGATTTTTTTCAGAATGGTACATCCTTGCCATCACATCATTCTTGGAATTCCTGATCCCAGTCACCTTAGTCGCTTATTTCAACATGAATATTTATTGGAGCCTGTGGAAGCGTGATTGTCTCAGTAGGTGCCAAAGCCATCCTGGATTGACTGCTGTCTCTTCCAACATCTGTAGACACTCATTCAGAGGTAGACTATCTTCAAGGACATCTCTTCCTGCAGTGACAGAAGTGGCTGCATCCCTTCATTCAGAGAGACAGAGGAGAAAGAGCAGTCTTATGTTTTCCTTAAGAACCAAGATGAATAGCAATAGAATTGCTTCCAAAATGGGTTCCTTCTCCCAATCAGATTCTGTAGCTCTTCACCAAAGGGAACATGTTGAACTGCTTAGAGCCAGGAGATTAGCCAAGTCACTGGCCATTCTCTTAGGGGTTTTTGCTGTTTGCTGGGCTCCGCACTCTCTGTTCATAATTGTTCTTTCATTTTACTCCTCAGGAACAGGTCCTAAATCAGTTTGGTACAAAATTGCATTTTGGCTTCAGTGGTTCAATTCCTGTGTCAATCCTCTTTTGTATCCATTGTGTCACAAGCACTTTCAAAAGGCTTTCTTGAAAATATTTTGTATAAAAAAGCAACTTCCACCATCACCACACCAGTCAGTGTTTTCTTAAAGACAGTTTTCTTACTTCTGTAAATTTTAGTCTCAATCTCACCTAAAGGAATTGGATCTGGCCTTTATCTTACCCTTTCCATTCTACCAACAAATTTGTACTTTGAAGTCAAATGGAGAATTACTCCAGTGAATAATAGCAGTATAATGAATCGATAATATTTTTGTAAACTTGTGGCCATAATAGTACTATATTGTTCTTAGACATCACCTCTTCCTTATCTTTTAGATGTAAATATCATGTTGATTACAAAAAAATCCCCCAAAAATCCAGTTTTTGTTTTCTTTCTATGTTTCATGTATAATACAGTCTTAAATGAATTTCTCTTTTTTATTTTGTAGTAATAGAAACTTATCCAGTTTGAAAATCATTCCCTAAAGCATGCACTAGGAAAAAGAGCCTCCTGGCTGGGACTGCCCAACTCTCTTCTGGTCAGTGGGTGGGCGAGGTGGGGCTTGATCTTGCAAGAGCAGGGAACGGGAATGTGCCCAGGTGAGTTCCTGTGTGTTTCCAGATTTTGTATTCCTAATCCCAGGAAGGGAGAAAGCATAGTGTGGGAGAGAAAAGAGCTGATGACTGCCACTCTCAAAGGTCCTCAGTAAAGTTATTTTGGAGGCACTGGTGGTCACAGGATCAGAAAGCAGGGGCTAGACAATGGTCACCATTGGTTGAAAGAACAGTTTGTCCCATTTCTTCCTGTTCTCTTCTTCCAGCTTCCACATCAGCTTCTTTTTGTTAGAAAATATGGAAGAGGAAGGCTAAGAGATGGTGAAGGGACTACATGATTAAACTAGACAGACCTGGTATACAGTCACTGAACTAGTAGATGTCAATAATAATTATTTTTAAAAATATTTATTTAAGAGAGTGTCTTGCTGTGTCTCCCAGGCTGGAGTATAGTAATGCAATCATAGCTCACTCTTGGCCTTGAACTCCTTGGCTCAAGCAATCCTCCTGCCTCAGCCTCCCAAGTACCTAGGACTACAGGTACTCACCACCACACCTGGATAATTAAAAAATTACTTTGTAGGGATGAAGTCTCACTGTGTTGCCCAGGCTGGATGTCAATAATTATTTTTTTAAAAACATTAAAAAAAATTTTTTTTTAAACAGATTCTTGCTTTGTTATCCAGGCTGGAGTGCAGTAGAATGATCTGGGCTCAGTATAATCTCTGTCTCCCAGTTTCAAGCGATTCTTGTGTCTCAGCCACCAGTAGCTGGGATTACAGATGCATGCCACCATGCCTGGCTAATTTTTATATTTTTAGTAGAGATGGGGTTTTGCCATGTTGGCCAGGCTGGAAATTTTTTTATTTTGATAAGACAGGGTTTTGTCATGTTGCCCAGGCTGTTCTCAAACTCCTGGGATCAAACAGTCCTCCCGCCTTGGCCTCCCAAAGTGCTGGGATTATAGGCACGAGCCACCATAATAATTATTGCCTGGATGTTAATTATTATTTTAAAAGACTGTTGCATTTATATAATGTCTTTAATGTATTTTCTCAATATTTTACACTGCATTGTTCAGAGTTATTCCTTTATTATGTGGTTAGTGTAGGTTATATTTTACTGATGAAATCGCATTCACATAGTTTGGTGATGTTTTGTCCTTTCTAAAAATTTTCTTCTGAGATGGGGTCTTGCTCTGTTGCCCATGCAGAAGTGCAGTGGCGTGCTCGCAGCTCACTGCAGCCTTGACTGCTGGCTCCAGCAATCCTCCTACTTCAGCCTCCGGAGTAGCTGGGACCACAGGCACTTGCCACCATGCCCCACTAAACATTTTTAAATTGTTCTCTTTCTTGAAGTTCTCTCTGTCTGTCTTTGTCACAAAATTTCATTTTTTTCTCATAGTTAATTTCATCTTTCCTGTAAGATTTTATTGGTGTTTCTTCTATACCTTTGCAGTTCTTACACAATTTAGTCATTTTTATGTTTCTTAGAAAGTTTAAGCCTTTGATTAACTTCAAACACTAAAATATGAAAGTCTTGGAAGTACATGAGTGCTTAGAAATGTACATAATTTTTATATACTCTTATGCCTTACATCAAAGTTCAATATGAGAAATACGTGTTTAACATTCAATAGTAATTTGAAGATTTTGAGAAATAGACACTCTTAAGTGCACACATTTTTATAAATTTGCTATTTGTCTGCTGTTGATTTTAACATTTAAATAAATTAGTAGTTGTGGATTTCATGTGATCACTGGGGGCTTGAATGTTCATGGAATGGAGTGGTCTTATGAAAACTTTTCCCAATTGAACCCTAGGTGATGCATACCTAAGTATTTACATTTGTTTTCTACAGTATATAAAAAATATAATATGTATTATATTTCATTCAACCTAAGATGCTGTCAAGAAAAGACATATTGTTGTTTTATTTACTGTATTAGTCCATTTTCATGCTGCTGATATAGACATACCTGAGGCTGGGAAGAAAAAGAGATTTAATGGACTTACAGTTATACATGGATGGGGAAGTCTCACAATCATGGCAGAAGGCAAGGAGGAGCCAATAACTTCTTACATGGGTGGCGGCAGGCAAAGAGAGAGCTTGTGCAGGGGAACTTTTGTTTTTAAAAGCATCAGATCTTGTGAGACTCATTCACTATCAAAAGAACAGTGCAGAAAAGACCTACTGCCATAATTCAGTCACCTCCTACAGGATTCCTCCCACAGCACATGGGAATTGTGGGAGTCACAATTCCGGATGAGATTTGGGTGGAGAGACTGCCAAGCATTATAAAAGAGAAAATGCTGCAAATTGTCTGATACAATACTTTAAAAAAATCACATTGATGATAAGCTTCATTCTGATTTTAGAGTTCAGAAGTGGACTATATGTGTCTTATAAGTGATGGAATATGATATATGTGTGATAAATAAACTGAATGAAGCAATGTTCTATGAAATGAGAGTTTGAAGAATAAATCCTATGATGATACATGTGTGTATTCATTCAACAAGTGTTTACTGAGGGTGTATCGTGTATTGGCTACGTATTGTAAAGATGCCTATGAACCATGCCAGTACGGTTTAGATTCTCCAGGAGCAGGAATTTTACTTTGGGGTTCTTTTAGTACACTATCAGGCATGCCATAGATGCTCAGCAGATGCTTACTGAAAAGGCATAGCATACTTGAGGCATTTTCATTCAAATGGAAGGTGAATCCCAGCTTTAAAATTCCAGTATTTAAAATTTGCACTGGAGGAACTTTAAAATATGTTTTCCATTATAATAAAAGCAATGGGTACTTACTGTAAGAAGAAAAGACATTACTACAACAATTCCTATATACAAGGTGTAGCCATAATTATTAGTTTGGTGAATGTATTAGTTTTTTCTAGCATTGCTATAAAGAACTACCTAAGACTGGGTAATTTATAAAGAAAAGAGGTTTAATTGTCTTACAGTTCATCAGGCTGTACAGGAAACATGTCTAGGAGGCCTCAGGAAGCTTACAATCATGGCAGAAGGTGAAGACAAAGCAGGCATGTCTTACATGGCCAGAGCAGAAGGAAGAGAGAGAAGGGGAAGGTGCTACACACTTTTAAACAACCAGGTCTGTTGAGAGATCACTATTATGAGACTAGCAATGGGGAAATCTGCCCCCAAGAGCCAGTCACCACCAGGCCTCAACTCCAACATGGGGGATTACAATTTGACATGAGATTTGGGCAGGAACACAAATTCAAACCATATCAGTGTAGATGTTTCTAAAGAAAAAAAAAACATAATGTAATCTCGTTTTTTGGAAACATATTTGCACATATAAATTTCTAAAGATATCTTCAGGCAAATGCTTTCATAAAATGAGGGGTTCTGTTCTAGAATGAGTAATCACTGCCCTCGCCCCCAAACATGGCTGGCTTATAAAATCTGATTTTTAAATATTTATTTGCTCATCTTAAATCCAGATCCAAATCCACTGGCATAATTGACAGAATATTCCTAAGAATATTGGCTCCTAAGTATTGGCTTCCGTTGGTATGTATAGAAATGGACTCCTGAAGAGTGAAGAGGGCTTTGGGATATAAATGCTGATTAGGAATGACACTGCAGGACAAGTAGTTTTTGTTGTTGTTGTGTTTCAAGATGGAGTCTTGCTCTGTCACCCAGGCTGGAGTGCAGTGGTGCGATCTCGGCTCACTGCAATCTCTGTCTCCCGGGTTCAAGCAATTCTCCTGCCTCAGCCTCCTGAGTAGCTGGGATTACAGGCGCCCACCACCATGCCCTGCTAATTTTTGTATTTTTAGTAGAGATAGGTTTTTGCCATGTTGGTCAGGCAGGCCATGAACTCCTAACCTCAGGCAATCCACCCACCTCGGCCTCCCAAAGTGCTGGGATTACAGGTGTGAGCCACCGTGCTCCACTGGTCAAGTGTTTTCATGAGTCATGAAGCTTTCAACATAAGTAGCTGAAGTAACCTAAGAGCGATTTTTTTCTTTTTTTTTTGAGACGGAGTCTCACTCTATTGCCCAGATTGGAGTGCAGTGGTGCAATCTTGGCTCACTGCAGCCTCTGCCTCCTGGGTTCAAGCAATTCTCCTGTCTCAGCCTCCCTAGTAGTTGGGTTATAGGCACCTGCCACCACACCCAGCTAATTTTGGTATTTTAGTAGAGACAGAGTTTCACCATGTTGGCCAGGCTGGTCTTGAACTCCTGACCTCAGGTGATTCACTCACCTTGGCCTCCCAAAGTGCTGCAATTACAGGCCTGAGCCACTGCATTTGGCTCTAATAGGGATTTTACAGAGCTGTTTCTCTGTCTTTTTGGTAACAATTTTCCTGTAGTAAAGATCTTGGTATTTGAAGAAACTCTTTTTCACATTATGATTTCAGAAAAAGAAATTCTAGCATACAAGGTAAATTTTTATTGTAATAATTGCTATCAGCCAAAGTTGAATGAAAAAAAGAGAAACCACGTTAATTATTTTAAGCAGAAGGAATTTAATACAGGGAATTGGTTAACCCAGAGATTAATACTTTGAGAAAACGCTAACATCTTTAACAATTGAGAGAATATAAGGGGAAAAATGATGTGAGCAAAATCTAGGATCTTGGAGAGTCTCTGGAGGACTGAGGCTTGGATTTCTGATTGATTTGTGATGCTTCGTGGTTAGGGGCTTGGGCATCCCAATGGGTGGGGCCAGCTAGTGCTCAGACTGCCACGTGGGGTTGAGGGGACAGTGGTGGTGGCTGCTGCTGGTACCTCACATGGGGTACACTGAGGTAGGAGCTTTCTGTGCACTGCCGCTGGAGGGAAGCCAAATCACTTGGAAGCGCTGTGTTTCTTCTCAGTACTTCCCATCTTCCTGTTTCTTGTCAGTGTTTTCCATTGGTGGAAGCTAACTGAAAGCCAGCTGACGAGAGAGACTGAGAAATAAGATGTGACTCCTAGCTCCAGCCTTATGGTGTGGTGTCTAAAACAGTGGGGTTGAAGCTTATAGACAACAGAGAAATAACTGGCAAAAGCATCTTGTGTTTAAGCATAATAAAGTAGAACTTTGGCCTTTAGGGATTTCACATCTACAGTTTCAACTGTACCATAAGCAGCCTGCTATCTGTAACATATTGTAATTTGTAGTTTTCTTTTTCTTTTCTTTCTTTCTTTTTTTTTTTTTTTGAGACAGAGTTTCACTCTGTCACCCAGGCTGGAGTGGAGTGGCACGATCTCAGCTCACTGCAGCCTCCGCCTCTTGGGTTCAAGCAATTCTCCTGCCTCAGCCTCCCAAGTAGCTGGGACTACAGGCGTGTGCCACCGTGCTCAGCTAGTTTTTGTATTTTTAGTAGAGACAGGGTTTCTCTATGTTGGCCAGTCTGGTCTTGAACTCCTGGCTTCAAGTGATCCACCGCCTTAGCCTCCCAAAGTGCTGGGATTATGAGTGTGAGCCACCACACCCGGCTAGTAATTTGTAGTTTTTGTAAGGCACAAGTTCAAATCATGTTCCATTAGGTAGGTACGCTGAGTGACTTGGCTGCCAAACCCAGCACACTTGTTCCAGTGAAGTTTTCTCTGTTCTTGTCAGCGATGCTTACTATGTGTCTAACATTTTTTTGTGTTGGTGATGGAGGTGAGGGAGGAGTGAGGAACTCAGCTCAGCTCTGAAACTTGGAGTTCACTCTACATTTCATAACAGAGGTTCCGAGAGAGTGGTTCGTGGATGTATCTGGTCAATACAATGACTTGAATTTGTTGTCATGAATTATAAATTGAAAAATTTCTCCTTAAAGTTGGGATTTTAGCTTTTTTTCTGCCTGAAAAAACTGGAAGATTCAGTAATATTGGGCCCACATTCCCTCAAGAAAACAATTTGCTCTGTAGCCCCAGCTACTCAGGGGGCTGAGGGAGGAGAATTGCTTGAACCCGGGAGGCGGAGGTTGCAGTGAGCCGAGATCGCACTGTTACACTCCAGCCCGGCTCCTGGAGACAGAGCAAGACTCTGTCTCAAAAAAAAAAAAAGAAAAGAAAACAATTTGTCTGTCTCTTCCCTTTTGACATCTAGATTGTATCCCCTACTCTACAAGTAAAAAGGAAGTGATTCACGACATTACTTTAGTGACTACCCTGGAAAGTACAAACATTCCAACAGAAAGTTGGAAATTTTATGTTCTGCGGGGTCCATCCATTAGGATTCCTTTGGTTTCAAATGACAGAAACACAATTTGAACTACCTGGGCAAAAGCGAGCTAATTGGCTTTTATCACCAAAGTACATGAAGACAGTGGTGGGAGCTGACCCCAGGGATGGCCAAAGCCAGAGACTCCAACAACTTAATTTTCTCATGCTGGCTTCTGCACAGGGCTGGAACGATGGATGCCTGTGTTCCTTTTAATCAGATAGAAACAGGGTCTCTCCTGGTAACAGCAAGGAAAAAAAAGTGCTGGAAAAAATCAATGGAATGCCCTGCTGGTATCTTGTGCATGTCTCTGAACCAGTCTCTAGAGGGGAGTGTGGATTGAACATTATTATGCAAGAGAACAGACTTGTTTTAAGGCCATGGCGACTTCTCAATAGACGCATTTATTGAGAAATGATTTAGTGGTAAAGATAACGGATTTTGAAATATCATAAACTACGCAACGTAACAATAGTAGGATAGAGGCACCCAAGAGAGTAAAATTGTACTGAGAGAATGGAAGAGGATGAGCATCGCAGGGAAAAACAAGCTGTTCTTAGCTACGAACGTCTCTCCCTGAATTACCTCATTCGGCCTCTTCACCATGTTAAATCATATACCGCAATCTAAGGACTGGTTATGTACTTTATATTAAGTATGAAATAGTGCCTTTAAAAAAATTGCATTTCTCCTTGCTTATGCTCATGGTCATTTCTTCACTTGCTTCTACTTCTGTGAGGGAATACAAGGAGAAGAGAGAGGACGTTAAAGAGAACCAGCCTGTTTGCTTCAAGATTTGTAGCTCTGTGAAAGGATTAGAAGAAGGAGTTGGCTTTCTCTCTCATTTCAAATTTCCATACCGCCTGTTCTCTGCTCTCTTACTAAAGGTCACAGTGGACCATAAAATAAAACATCCTGCAAAAAAAGTTTAGGGTAATTCTGGAAACATTTTTCTGATGCTCACCCTTACTGAAAATTTCTAATAGGCAAGACAAAGATGTAACAAAAAGATATGCTTTTTCCTCCATGGGAAGACACTTATCAGTTTCCTCTTAGATAACTGGAAACCAATGTTTTTAAAATGATTACTGTGTCCTTTCTGTTTCCTTGCACCCAGTGTAGGGCATCTGGGTCATGGCCCAGTTAGGTGGGTGGTTGCATGTTCTGCGTTTCCTGGCCTCTCATTTCTGGAATCAAGTTGGTGTGAGTACAATTCTTTTTTTTTTTTTTTTTCTATCTAGCGTCACATGGATGATCTGAAACTCTGAAGGCCCTATTCTTCTAGTCCATTCTCGAGACTGAGGAAAATGTCTGCTGCTTCGAGACTATAGCCCCTATCCAGGTTCATAGCACAGAGTGGGTATTGGGGGACAGGGTAGGCAGAGCGCTTGCCTTTAAGGAATTAGAGATTGCCTGGCACTGAGTCAACAGGAACTTGAGCATGAATGTGCACCACAATGAGGTGACATAGCTTGATTAATTGTTTCTTTTATAGTAATATTTGTAGGAATACAAGAGGGGGCAGTGCTCCTATAGCTGTCCTCCCTGCAGAGCGGCCGTGCTTGGCCCTATATCTTTTCAGGCAACCCTGTCCTATGGCAAGGCCGTATACCAGATGTCCCGGACATTGTATAGACAAGGCTTTGACTGAAGAAGGCTGAAATAGGATTTGCATGGATAATGACAATGCAGAAATTTAGGTACGGTGCTTACTCTGCCAGCACAGGATTAATGGCTTCATTCCTTAGAAACGAATGAATGAAGAGAGTAGATGACTTGCCTCGATGGTACAATCAGCGGGTGCTGAAGCTAGAACTTGATTTCAGATCCCCTGAATTCAAGTTCCAGGCACTGAAGCTTCATCCCACTCTGTTTCTCCACTCTCAGGAGGCTCTGTTCACACCATTCTCACACAGGGAAGTTAATAAGACAGAGCTTGTAGAAGGAGGTGATAAATGGACCAAACAAAAAACGGAATCAAATCAAATCAAAAACCGCCTGGGCGCGGTGGCTCACGCCTGTAATCCCAGCCTTTGGGAAGCCAAGGTGGGCAGATCATTTGAGGTCACGAGTTGGAGACCTGGCTGGGCAACATGGTGAAACCCCGTCTCTACAAAAGATACAAAAATTAGCCATGCGTGGTAGCGGGCACCTGTAGTCCCAGCTACTCAGGAGGCTGAAGTGGGAGGATCACTTGCGCCCAGGAGGTCGAGGCTGCAGTGAGCCGAAATCGCTCCACTGCACTTTAGCCTGGACCACAGAGAGGGACTCTGTCTCGAGAAAGAAAAACAAAAAACAAAAAATATCAAACAAAGCCCAAACAAAACAAAAACCAAAAAGCAAATCTGAATCAACAAAATTCCATCCTGGGTCTTTCCCCCATCCACATCAGCAGTCTCTATGTTGTCCACTAGATGGCAGTAGCTCCACATAGTTTTTCTCTGTTCTCGTTCCGTCCGGGCAGCCACTGAGTACAAGGGTAGGGCTGTTTTGTGTTACAACGTAAAGCAGTCTGATCACAGCCCCCTCGCGTCTCAATATTTTATATTAAATTAAACCCAGAAAATCAGTTAAGGCTACATAAACCCTCTACAAATATGATAAAACAATGACTTCTTCTCCCCTGCTAGAAGCTCCCCTCTCCCCAGGGGCTCACATGAGGGCATACCTGTGCACACACACTCCGCTACATCCACCCCCACACCTGCCCTCTCCACGCATGACGCACTCTGCTCGCCCACACAGACACAGGCTCACACCAATCCACACATATCCACCCAATATCCACTCCACACACCACACGACCAACCCCCATCCACCTCCCTCCCATCCACATTACACACACACACACCCACCCACACACACCCCACTGTCCCTAGACATTACTCAGGAATCCCTTAAAATCCCCTGAGACTATAAGGTAAGCAGAAAAGTTTTTCTCTACCTATGTCATTAGTGTCATTCGTGAATCTTTCCTAACAATATTAAAAGCTACCGGCCTTTTTTTTTTCTTTGAGACGAAGTCTCTCTCTGTCTCCCTGACTAGAGTGCAGTGGCACAATCTCAGCTCACTGCAACCTCTGCCTCCCGGGTTCAAGCGATTCTCCTGACTCAGCCTCCCGAGTAGCTAGAATTACAGGTACCTGCCACTACACCCGGCTAATTTTTGTATTTTTAGTAGAGACAGGGTTTCGCCACATTGGCCAGGCTGGTCTCGAACTCCTGAACTCAGGTGATCCACCCCCACCTTGGTCTCCCAAAGTGCTGGGATTACAGGAGTGAGCCACCGTGCCCCGCCTAAAAGCTTTTGGCTTTTAAAAAATCGCCACACTCCAGGACCTCCAAAATCTTAACAAAATCTTCCCCAAAATCCACTGAAAAAAAGCACTTACTTACCCATTCACAAACCTATGCTCAACTTCCCTAAACAATTCTTCTGCTGGCTTTTCTCTTATATCTACTCTTACAACCCCAGTTCCCAGTGATCTCTCAAAGTAGCCGTCTATTTCTTAGTAAAAACCACATGTCCAAAAGTATCCAATAAATTCAAGCTCTCTAACTTCAAACGTCTTTAGAAAAGCAGAATTTTCGACTTCCAGTCTTTTCTTCCCTTAAGAAAGCACCATCTACTGGCTGAAGTTGGTATTGCAGCTCAGTTTAGTTAATGCCCAATCCCAAAAGAAGCAACACAGCTTCTTTTGTAATTATATGATCAGGGTATAAAGAGTGATATTATTTTTATTACAAAAATACTTTCTAATTTCAAATTACACCATGTTCCATGGCTCTAATTACACATTTTATTTGCTTATTTATTTTGAGACAGGGCATCACTATGTCACCCAGGATGGAGTGCGGTGGCACAGTCTCAGCTCATCGCAGCCTCGCCCTCCTGTGCTGAAGTGATTCTCCCATCTCAACCTCCCGAGCAGCTGAAGCTACAGGCTCGCACCACCTCATCTGAGTAATTTGTGTGTTTTGTAGAGACAGGGCTTCACCATGCTGCCCAGGCTGGTTTCCAACTCCTGAGCTCCAGTGATCCTCCTGCCCTGGCCTCCCAAAGTGTTGGGATTACAGGCGTGAGCCACTGTGCCTGGCCTCTAATGACACAATTTAAATGTTTATCTTTAGCCATGTGGTGACTTCCTCCCTGGTCACTGAGGCAGTGCATGTATGTTGGGGTGATCTTTACTGTTTCTCTAAGTTGTATCAAAGCATCTACTAACCTCTTACATTTGTACCATTCCTTCGCATAAAGATATATGGTACTCCTTCCCCAGAACATCTTTATCTTACCCCGCATATTCTGTATTATTTAAATTGGGGCATCTCTTACACCCAAATTTTTGCTTTTATGAAACTCTGTCTTTGATAATATAATAGATGCTAATAGGGAAATAATGTACATTTTGGTGAAAATTGTTCTAAGGTCAAATTTTCAGGATTGATCTATTTCATATTATAGGCATTATTTATAATTCACAACATAAACCTGTTTCTCTTTTTCTAGACAGAGTGTCACTCTGTCACCCAGGCTGGAGTGCAGTGGTGCCATCTTGGCTCACTGCAACCTCCCTTTGAGGTTCAAGTGATTCTCTGCCTCAGCCTCCCTCCGGAGTAGCTGGGATTACAGGCATGTGCTACCACGCCCAACTAATTTTTGTATTTTTAGTAAATACGGGGTTTCACCCTGTTGGATGGGCTGGTCTCAAATTTCAGACCTCAGGTGATCCACCCACTGTGGCCCCCCAAGGTACTGGGATTAAAGGCGTGAGCCACTGTGCCCAACTTGGCTTTTTAGATTTATTAAAAATTGTGACTGACTAGGGAGAGTCCCAGATAGTGTTAATACAGTGAATGCCTTCATTCCATCTCTATGAATATGTGTTTTGTATATTAAAAATCTTATGAGATCTTACTCTGTAACTGAGAAAGAGAAAGAAATTTATTTTTAGGAAGAAAATCTGGGAAGAAAATGGGGGAAAAAAACTGAGAAGAAAGAGGAAGAAAAAGAAAGCAATGGATAATGTAATTATCTTCTTGGCTTATACTTGAACTCCTCTGGATAGAAGAATGAGGACCAGAAGTTATAAAATTATTTTACAAATGCAGAAGTTGATAAAACCTTTCAAAAGACACTTTGTGATTCTCTTGGCATAGCAGAGCTGCCTTAGCGACCAGATGTCACAAGGTGACACAGAGCCAGAGAGAAAATCATTTTTGTCCATGAGGCAAGGAACCCAGCATTTTGACAGCCCATTTGGAATGTTGAGCTCCCGTCGAAGAAATGTGTCATCTGGAGGCCTTTGTAACCACTGGATTCTCCAGATGGGCACTGGCAGCACTGGGGCTTCCCCCCCCAGGGGGCCCACGTGGTGGACAAGGGCAAGGGAGAACCAGAGCCACAACTTGGAAGAGGGTGGCTGCTTCCGGCCGACTTCCCTTGACGGACTGGTTTATGGATGTGTGCAAGGCCTTCTCTTTGGGAACTGTCAAAAATAACAGGACAGGTACAAGACGGTCCACATCTGGAAATCAGATGAAATGGGCTTAATTCATTGTAACTTTGTTTGCTTTTAAAAAATTAAAACTCTGTCTATATGTGTATATATATGTATTTTAAATACATATATTTAAATATCTATATCTATATTTTAAATATATATATTTAAATACCTATATATTTTATATATATGTATATGTATTTATTTAAATACACATATGTTTAAATGTATATATAGCTGTATTTTAAATATTTTATTTAAATATATTATGTATATTTTATATGTACATACATATTTATTTAAATACATATATATCTGTATTTTAAATATATATTTAAATACACATTTAAATGCATATATATGTGTTTTAAATACGGAATGAGGTATTTAAACTATATATAAAAATAAAATAAATATAGGTGTTTACGATGTATATATAACTATAAAAAACACATATGTATTTTAAATATCTAATGAGGTCGGGGATATTTGGGCAATGTCTATTAGCATAACTAACAGCTTCAGTGGTAACCTTTATTACCCATAGTAAGAAACAAGCCGGTATAACATGGACAGTTACCACGTCCAGAGGAAATGGAGAAGGCATGGAACCCACTTGAGTTTCCATATTCCAATTACTTCTGGAATTTATCCGTGTTTACACCCGGATAAATAACATGGGTGTAAACAGGGATGAGGGGCTGAGAATATTTTAAAACCCATGCTTATAGCTTGACTGATTGGTTCTAGAAGTTACTAGGGCGTTGATCAGGGTTAGTGGGGCACTTGGCTGATCCCTTCTGCTAAGCACACGTTAGTTTTCACACTTGCAAGTGAAACGTCTAGAGCCATATCAGAACTGAGGCAGGAAATGAAAGGTGATAAAACCACAGCCCCCCACTCCAGCTCTGCTCTGCACAGCTGCTCTGTTTCTGCACACAGGCCGACTTCAATGGAAGCTCAATGCGTGCAGAACTGCCCAGGGACCTGGCCTCTTCACCTCTCATCACATTTTGAGGTGGGCAACGCCAGCTTTTGAATCAGGAAGCAATTTGAAAATCAGTCATGTTTGGATCCCTCAGGCCTGGTTTCATCTGATTAATAAGCTCTGCTTTCAAGGCTCCCCCTGGACAGTCTCTCTCCCCAAACCCATCCTCCAAGTGTCTGCAAGCCGACTTGCCCCCTTTTGAGCAAGTCCAGAATAGGAATTGGGCAGCCTTACCCAGAAGGACTAGCCCAGCACTGGCTGACCTTGCCAGGAGGAATTTCTCTCTCCAGCTTGAATTTCCTTCCTGCCTACCTTCAGGCCTTTACTGCTGGCCATGCTCCCCTTTGACCACCCAGAATAAATCTCTCCTGCATCCCTGACAGCTGCTGATTTGGCTTTTCTTATTTTTTTTTTTTTAATTGAAAGTAAACCTTCAAAGTGGCCCAGCCACCTGAGAAGCTCGGCTGAGAGCGGCAGCTGGGCAGTGAACCTGAAACAGAGGCGCGCCATTCACCTGGTCCCCTCCCGCTTGGGGCAGAAATCATGGGGCTTTGTGGGCTGCCAGGGCCGCTTAGCTTTCAATTTAGCTTTTGCATTAGAAAAAGGGAATATGGACATGGGTCAAGTGATTGTGGAGTGATTTTGAAAGTAGCTATGTAATAGGCGAGAGATGGGGGCAGGGGAAGGTTTGATTTGCGGGCAGAATGCAAGTTTATTTATAAGAGAAATCTAGGGGTGTCTTTGTGCTTTCCTGTTAGACTGTTGGAAACACTTTGTAGAAGGAAGTACATTTTAAAAAGCATATTCAAATTTAACAATCAGTCTTTAACACCAGGAAGCAGCAATGTACAGGATGGCACAGAGAGGGTCAAGATGGCTAGATTTTTATTTTAGGGGCTTCTCCTTAGTTACCTTATCATTTTAAGCTGGTCACTTCAACTCTCTATACCTTCCCCCAAACACATTTTATTTTTGTTTTGGAAAGTTTAAAATACGCAGAAAAGTTGAAAAAAATAATATAATAAACAACTTCATATCCACCACCTAGATTCAACAATGGTTAACATTTTTTCCATATTTGTTTTATTTTTATCTCTATGTGTACACACACACACACACACACACACACACACACACTTGCTGAAACATTAGAAAGTGAGTTACGACAGCATGACAATTTACCCCTAATTAAATACCCCAGCATGCATTTCCTAATGTGAACATTCTCCTAAATAACCCCAATACAATCACACCTAAGAAAATGAAAAATAATTCCCTAACAACATCTAATATCCAGGCTGTATTAAAACTTCTCCAAGTGATTCAAAACTGTCTTTGATAAGTGTTTTTAGTTTGAACCAGGAGCTAGTCGAGTTTCACCCATTACGTTTGGTTGTTGTCTTTTTAATCTCTTGCTCTCTCATCTCTCATTGAGGTAGATAGAACCTACATACAAGTGTATAACCTTAAACCTGTACCTCAGTGAATTTTTACATACTTATGTAAAAATTTTGACCCCTACGTGACCATCAAGCAGGTTGACATAGGGAATATTTTCATCGCCCCAGAAGGTTGCCTCAAGCTGTTTCCCTGTCAATATTACCTCTTCCCCATCCCCTAGAAGGGGCAAGGCTATGAAACAACTAAACCTCCCAGATTCTTTGGCTGAAAGTGCAAATTGGTTGAACCACTTAGGAAAATCGTTGGCAGTATTTAAAACCCTTCAACAGATACTGACTCTGTGAACCAGCAATTCCTCTTGTTAGTCTACACACAAGAGTTGCACATGCCATCAAAGACCTGTGCAAGAATGTTTACAGCAGCTTTATTCACAACGTCCCCAAGCTGGAAATGTCACAGACGTCCATCAACAATAAAATAGGTAACTGAATTGTGGTATATGTGTACAAAGAAATGCTACACAGCAACAAAAGGAAAGAGATGTTACATCTTGAATCTCAGACATGTTGAGTGAAAGAAGCTTAATACAAGAGCACGGACTGTATGAATCCTTGTAGATGAAGGTCAAAAAGAGGCAAAAACAATCATCGACTGTGAGAGAAACCTTTAGACTCCTTTAATTAATAATCACCATTTTTTCCCCAATGATATTTTCTCTTTGGAGAAAGTAGGTGAGTTGTTTTGTAGAATATGTCAAATTCTGGATTTGTCTGATTATTTCCTCATTGAACTTGACCCTTCACAACCAGGGACCCATAAGAAAATTGAGGTGTATTTTCCAAAGGCACCCATTTTATGCCCTGAATTAACTTCTACCCCATGCATGTAGAATGGTACTAGTTATGTTCCATTCTTAGGAGAATTGACTAAGTCATCTCTCAACTCATTTTCTGTGGATCCGTGCTTCAGTTGAGGAACTAGCTGAGAAAGAATTACTGAAAGATATTAAGGGCCAATTAGAGTCAAGTCATTTTGGGCAAGATTATTTCACAGTTAGTACTGTCTACTTCCTACTGTGTCATGCTGGGAGGCATTTATCATCAGGTTGTTACACCATTGGTGATGTGGGCGTGGAGTCTGTTCCTTTGGTTAAGGTGGTGATCCCACGTCAACTGCTTCATTGCAGAGAATGTTCTCCTTGGTCTCCATGGTTTAACAACCTTATTTGTCAACATGCAGCACTCATAGGCCTGTATCTCTCACTTGATGGAAGGGTTTATTCCCAGCAAATTTAGCTGCAAGGTAAAATTATTCAAAGCAAAATTGTTATTTCACCTACAAGAGCTTCACTCTAAAGTAGGAGCTTCATATCACAAAAACACAATTGTAATAGGACATTTGTAATCTTTTAAGATTTTTAGGTAACATCAAATGAACTCACTTCTTGAGATAATCTGATAAAGATGGCATTTATGATATTAAAACCACTTAAATTTAGGACACACGATTTTGCATTTGTATACATTTGGTGGTGATAAATATTATGATAAAAATAGTGTTTAAATCATTGGCAGAAACTAAATTAAGGATTTCATGTATATACCTAGATCTCAGAGATGGAAGAGATGTGTTTCAAAGCACGCTGTAGTAGAAAAAATTATTCTTAGGAACTCACTCTTGTACTCTAACTTAAAGGAGGGAAAGTGGTTTAAGCATGATTATCAACAGACTTCATGGGAAGAAAATAATTTAAAGTGACTTAGATGGACTTTAGTGCATAGTAATCACATCAATCCAGAAATTTCATAGAGAAAATCAAGGGTCACATCTCTGAGTAACCATGGCCAACTACTCCAAGTCTTGACATCCTTCAGGCAGATTAAAGATGGAGACAAACTGGTTGACAATCTTTCTTTCAAGATATTGTGTCCACGTCTCCTTTCCTGGGAGATTGCTAGGCCCTGCAGCTGCTTTGATGAAGAGTATATCATGCAAGGGAAGATGTGCCCGATCTTCCACCCCAGTCTTAAAAGACTAGGAGCTACCTCTTCCTGTCTTTTGAAACACCCACTTCTGGAGCCTAGCCATTGTGCTGTAGAAAGCCCCAGCAGCCCTGTGGAGGGGCCCATGTGGAGAACTGAGACCCCTTGCTCAAATCCCTGATTGAGATTCCAGCTGATAGCTAGCACTAACCTGCCAGCCATGTGAGAAAATCATTCTTGGAAGTGGATCCTCTAGTCTAGTTGGGTTACCTCAAATGATGCTTCATGGAGCAGAGGTGGCCATTTTTGCCAAGCCTTGAACATAATTGCAGATGGTGGAGTAAAATAAATAAGTTTTTTTTTTTTTTGAGACTGGGTCTCGCTCTGTTGCCCAGGCTGGAGTGCAGTGGCGTGATCTCAGCTCACTGCAATCTTCACCTTTTAGGCTCAAGTGATTCTCATAGTTCAGCCTCCCAAGTAGCTGGAATTATAGGCGTGTGCCACCACGCCCGGCTAATTTTTGTATTTTTAGTAGAGACGGGGTCTCACCATATTGGCCAGGCTGGTCTTGAACTCCTGATCTAAAGTGATCTGCCTGCCTCAGTCTTCCAAATTGCTGAGATTACAGTTGTGGGCCATCACACCCAGCCAAAATGAGTATTATACTTAAGCTGCGGGGTCTTGGAGTCATTTCTTAGGTAGCAAAGATAATGCAACAATCCTTATTTGTTATATAGTGATAAATCTACTTATCTTGAATACACAGAGACGGTAAAATACAATAGGGTATTAAAAGTGGTTTTCAAACTATGAAGCAATTCTATGCCAATGTAAGGTGTAAGTCTCTGCAATAACCAATAGAAGAATTCTGTAAATACACTGATTTGAAGTTCGCATATTGCTCTAATTTCTGTGGATCCCACCTCTTGAAGTTGGAAACAGTACCAGTTCCTTTTTCCCTGTGGTAAAATATGCATAACAAAACGTACCATCTTAGTAATTTTTAAGTGTACAATTCAGTGGCACTCAGTACATTCACACTGTTGTGAAACCATCGCCACCATCCAGCCATCCAGTTCCTTTTGATAACAGGAAATACATCTTCTTAACAAGTATGATTTTCTATTCTAAACTTGAAGTGAAGCTAAATCATCTCAGCATCATGCATGGGAATGATAATTTAAGGAATGAGACCATGTGTGCTAAAGACAGGTTTTTCTGAGAGACTCTGACGAATGGCAGCCCACCGTCTGCAATGGAGTCTGAGAACGCTCTCCTCCTTCTCAGAGCTGGTCCCATTCCCTGAGAACTTCAATTACTCATTAGTCAGCATGGGAATGGGGGAATATTTAGAGAAAAATGAGCACTTATTAAAAAGGGCCAAGAGAGCAAGTTTTCAAAGCTAGATCACTCCAGCAAAACCATTTTATGTGTAAGCAGGCCCTCTGGAGTTAGCACACATATCTGCACCTGGACCCCACCTGGACATAATTAGTTTCCCTGAGCTCAGAACAGAGCAAACACTGAAGAAAATGATGTCAAAACACGGAGCAATCTGTCATGATCTTTGCTGCACAATTAGAGCAGTGTGCGTTCTGTAAGAGTTATGTAACACAGATGACACAGTATTTGGATAGCCAGAACTGGAAAACCATCTGCTTATGTTCTGCTCTACAATGATGATGTCTGTTTCTTGAATTGTGCTGTACGCCTTGGGATGGGTATCACAGAAAGAAAAGATGAAATGCTCTTGGCTGATTCGTAGGAAGATCTTTTATCTACTTGAAAATGAACACATTCTATGAACAGGGCTTTTAAATTCCAAGAAAGCAGAATCCTCAGTGCTTAAGAATCAAAATGTAAAGCAGTCAAGGACTGAATAGATCCGCAAATCACAGCTGCACGGTGGTTAGTGTGCCATGAAACAAATGGGAAATGTATTCTGCAGACAAATGTGAGCCATTCCTGTCTCTCTCCTCCTGGGCCCCAATTCCCCGGGCTAGCACCCCATCTCCTCTGCGGTACGTTCATCTTATCAGGCTTTCTATACCATCGTCCTCTTGCTATGAGCACACAGGCTGAAACTAGGCCAATATTCCCCTCACTAGATGACTTTAATATTAAGTCAGTGCTTATTGATCAACAGTGGGGTGTCTAGAAGTCCTAGTTTCTTGGGGTCACACAGCAATCACTTAGAAATAATTTATGAATGAATCCAGAAAGGTTTACGAGGCTGGGTGCGGTGGCTCACATCTGTAATCTCAGCACTTTGGGAGGCCAAGGTTGGTGGATCACCTGACATTGGGAGTTCAAGACCAGCCTGGCCAACATGGTGAAGCCCCGCCTCTACTAAAAATATAAAAATTAACTGGGTGTGGTGGTGGGTGTCTGTAATCCCAGCTGCCCAGAAGGCTGAGGCAGGAGAAGCACTTGAACCTGGGAGGTGAAGTTTGCAGTGAACCAAGATCGTGCCACTGTACTCCAGCCTGGGTGACAGAGTGACACTCTGTCTCAAACAAACAAACAAAACAAAAAAAAAAAGAAAGATAGGTCCATGGTCAACAGTAAAGGTAGACTGATTATTAAAGTTCACTAAGACGAGGCAGAGGGGATGGGGTGTCTGAGGTTGAGCTCCATTCACTGCAAAGCTCTCCTTCCCTTCCAGGGAGGGCACCGCACACTCACCTCCACCACAGCACTGCTAACTGCCTGCTTCTGGGAACTGCATTCCTGAGGACTCAGGTTCAGATTCCAGGAGCACTGAATGAAACTGTAATTTCCCAACCTCCAACTAAGTGCTTCCACAGTCCTTATTCACAGCTGTGGGAGACAACTGTATCTCCAGTTCAGAGATCGGGGAATAGGTCACAGAGAGAACATAAAGTTGGTACAAGGCCAAATGATAGGCCAGGGCTTCAGGTGCAGTGACTTCCTGAGGGTGCTCTCTCTGGAATGCTCAGGGAGTGAGGGCACCCAGAGAGGGATGGGAAGGAGCTGAGGTCTCAGGTGGAGTCTGCCGTGGCCCGCTGAGGGTGGAGGGCTGCAGAGAGGATCTTTGGAACCCAAATCTGACCCAGAAGTTGCACAACTTGAGCAAAGGAGTCAGGCTTTTGTACCCCAGAATTGGCCATTATCAAAACAGGGTGGGGCACTTCCAGGGGGCTACGTCACCTCCCAGGCTCATAGGTCAAGAAGCTGTGAGTTAGAGGGGACTGCAGGCAACAGCCATCACCAGGGGGCTCTGGGTGGGCACTGAGGGAGTCCACCAAGGCCTTGCTGCCAGGGAGCGGGGACGCCTGATGCTAGCCCAGATGTGCTGATGTCACTGTGCCCTCCCGGACCCTCTGCCCTCCTCAAATCTCATTGTCCTGATGACTGCACCAATCCTGCCTGTCCCAGTAACTGACCTATCAGTCCACGTTTGCTCAACAACTTAGTGGGGAGACAATCTGTGCTAAACAAAGGGGAAAATTTTGTGGGAACTTAGGAGAAAGAGAAAGTACTTCTAACTAGGAGTGAAGGGTGTGTAGAGAGAAACCAGGGTTGGCCTCACAGAAGAGCTGCTTTTGAAAGTTGAGCAGGTGAGGAATGGGCAGAAGCGCATTTCAGGCTGGGAGAAGGCACATGGGCAGGAGAGAGGGTGGCATGTTTGGAAAATGATGAATAAACCTCGAGGCTTTGTTTCAGATATTTGGAAGGACTCTCTGGGAGACAGGCCTGCAGACATTGCCTGGATCAGATCATGGAAATTTTCAATGGACTAAGGGATTGAAAGTTCGCGTGCGTGCGTGTGTGTGTGTGTGTGTGTGTGTGTGTGTGTTTTAAGAGGGAGTCTTGTTCTGTCGCCCAGGCTGGAGTGCAGTGGCACGATCTTGACTCACTGCAACCACCACCTTTCAGGGTTCAAGTGATTCTCCTTCGTCAGCCTTCCGAGTAGCTGGGATTACAGGCACCTGGGACCACGCCCAGATAATTTCTGTATTTTTAGTAGACACAGGATTTCACCATGTTGGCTAGGCTGGTCTCAAACTCCTGACCTCATGTGATCCACCTGCCTCGGCCTCCCAAAGTACTGGGATTACATGTGTGAGTCACTGCACCTGACCCAAAAGGTAATTCTTTAAAAAAATATAATTTTATTTTTAAGCTCTTCTGTATTTTCAAATTCTCTTCAAATAGAAAAAAAAAAAAAGAAAGAAATGTACATTTACATTATAATTGGGTGAAGGTAGGTGGCTGATTTTCATAGGTGTTGGTTCAGAACAGTTGTTAAGAAGGCTCCTTCTGAAGCAGAAGTGAGGCCCAAGCAGGAGTTTATTCTGAGTCAGTGGAAACCATGCAGCCCTTCTGTAAGGGAATGATGTTATTGGAAAGCATTTCTGGATATTGTGTGGCTGTTATTTGAAGGAAAAACTGGAGAGATGGGGATGGGAGCCTGGGAGTCACATTTATTCAGGCAAGACATCACAGAGGGTGAGGCCCGGTGACAGAGATGACAGATGTTCAAAGGCGGAATGAAAGAGGTTTGGTGACTGGTTATAAGCGATGAAACAGGAAGAATTGAATTTGGGTCTGACATTTCCTGAATGCAAGATCAGGAGGATGTTGGTACCATGGCTTAGTGGGCAAATTGGGGACAGATTTTGAAAGTATACTAGCATGGTGAGTTTGGTTTTAGATGGGTTGGATTTGAGATAAGGGCTAGAAACTCAAAATGAAGATGTCTAAAGACAGATGGAAGTGGCCAGGTGTGGTGGCTCACGCCTGTAATCCCAGCACTTTGGGAAGCTGAGGTGGGCAGATCACCTGAGGTCAGGAGTTGAAGACAAGCCTGATCAACATGGAGAAACACCATCTCTACTAAAATACAAAATTAGCTGGGCGTGGTGGCAGGTGCCTGGAATCCCAGCTACTCAGGAGGCTGAGGCAGCAGAATCGCTTGAACCTGGGAGGCAGAGGTTGCTGTGAGCTGAGATTGTGCCTTTGCACTCCAGCCTGGGCAACAGAGCGAGACTCTGTCTCAGAAAAAAAAAGAAAGAAAGAAAGATGGAATGACTCAGCCCTGAAGTTCTGAAGATGATCAGCCGTAAGTGCAGCCTGAGGAAGACCTAGGAACAGACAGGTTGACTGTGTCTACAGACACAAGCAGGACCTGGCCTGCAGCCCAAACCCCGCGGAATCCCTACATTCAAGGACCAGGCTGAAGAGAAGCCATTCACAGAAAGGGATGGAGTGGTGTTCTGGAAGTCAAGTGAGGAGGAGGATTGAGGAGGAGGTTGGTCAAAATCCTGTAAGTGAAGTATGGAGTGTGACTAGCATTGCCAGGTAAATTATAGAAAGCCCAATTCAATTTGAATTTCAGATAAACAATGACTTTTTTTAGTGTAAGTGGCATGTAATATTTGGGACATACTTATGCTGAGGATACCCTAATATTGCATGGCACATACTCATGAATAAAATATTGACAAACAAAATCAAATAATGAGGAAAAATTGTTTATCTTAAAGTCACATTTAACTGGGCATCCTGCATTTTTGTTTGTGGGATCTGACAATCCTGACTATGACTTGAATTGGAGGACGTCTTTAGTGAACTCGGTAGAGTGTTCCGATGAGCTCGGTTCTCCTAGCCCTCTTTGTACTTGTGAGCAAGATGACAGGAGCCTTACAACAGGGGCCTGACTCAGTTACTAGTCAGGTGCTGTTGCCCATATGCCTATCTACGTTTCTTTTTCTATTTTGTTGCGTCTTTGCTTCCAATGCCATCGTAGCCATTTTGAGTTTGTGGCTTCATCCGTCTTCCTTCTTGGTTCCCAGCCCTCATTCAACCCCGCACAGTCCTCTTTTGCTCCATGCTCCCTGTTCCAGGGCGTCGCCCGGTGGAAACACCAGACTCAAAGCTTTAAGAAGTCTGTATGAGATGAGCAACTGGAAAAGGTTCTTTGTGAAGAACTTGTACGGTGAAGATCTGTAATAGCGACTTGAGGGAGAGAAGCCAGGTGAGAAACT